>PVKU01008517.1:0-10498 GCA_004027475.1 Anoura caudifer
AGTTTGGGCAAGTAGAATTTGCAATGGGGTTGAGGATGGGTAGATGGGGCAGATTGTTTTAGGCAAGTAATTTAGCATTTTAGCTTATCAGGAAAGCACTAGGAAAAAAAAGTGTATGACCTATTATAGGAGCTGAAAGAAATTTGGAATGCTTGGAATATAAAGTGTGGGGACAGTGATGGAGGAGAAGGAGGAAGTATGGATCAGAGGAAAAGAGTGGGGAGTGGGAAGGTTAAATGGTAAGTAAGAATCTGATCATGAGCCTCTTTATTAGCCTTGTTAAAGAATTTCAGGGAGATCCCTCTGATGACTGTGAGAAATATGAACCAGAGCGGTCAGGACAGGAAAATTCATTAAGACGCTATTGAGGTAATTGAGGGGATTGATGGTAATGACCTGAACTTGGATGATGCCGATGGAGAGAGATGGGATAAATGGACTGAGACCTTTTTGGTAGTTCAACTCAAAGGATCTTGGTAACTGATTAGATGTAGAATGTAAGGAAGAAGAGGGGGTTATGCATGACATTCAGATTTCTAAGTTGGTTAAAAGAAACATGTAAAGATTTTGAGAGGGAACAAGAGTTTCCACTTGGATTTTATTTTTCATTTCCATTGCCTGATAGATACCTGTATGCAAGTGTCTAAGCAGTACTTGAATATTTAGAGTCAAATCTCACATGACAACTGTAGCTGGTAATACTGATTTGAGAAATGTCAGCATATAAATAGTCACAGGAACCCAAAGGAATGGGTTATATTGCCCAGGACAAATTTGTGGAGTGAAAGGAAGGGGTAGTAGGAGCAGTGTGAAAAACTTCAGTGTGGGGGAAGAAGCGATGCTTTGATTGAAAGTGAATAACTTTTTTCTTCAGGACAAGCATCATGACAATGGACAAAATTAAATGTTGTATGATATGAATACTGTTGAGTTTTGTGAGGAATGTGTGTTGGGACCTTCAAATCTGTGAATATCATTTTAGTTTAAGTGTATGCTTCTGTGTTGGAAGATATTCTCCAGGTATGGCATTTATGAAGTCAATTCATACAGTGGACTTGTGACCCAATGCCAGTATGTAATGGAAACAGATTATGATTTCTGTTTTCTGTATGGTAGTTCCTAATATAATAAAGCTAGACTACCATGTGCTACCAATTAGAAGACATCATCTGTATTTGGCTACCCTCTCCTCTTAGAATATACTCACAGATACATTTCATCCTGGTGATATCTGTGACAAATGCCTTTTCTGGCCTGTCACCTTTTTTCTATGATGACCTCTGGCGAGAAAGAATGTCACGTGGCTACATGACCAGTTTTGAGACTCTCCTCTTAATTTCTTTCTCTCTTTCTTTCTTTCTTTCTTTCTTTCTTTCTTTCTTTCTTTCTTTCTTTCTTTCTTCCTTCCTTCCTTCCTTCCTTCCTTCCTTCCTTCCTTCCTTCCTTCCTTCCTTCTTATTTCCTTCCTTTCTTACTTTCTTTTTCCTTCTTTCTTTTGAAAAAGAGGTCCTTAACCTAAAGGAACTAAACTGTACTTATGCTGATTACATGCTGGTACATTAGCTTCAATGCCGCTTTCAGCCTCTGCTCCTTCAGAGGAGTGATTATACATATTTTGGGTTTTACCTGAATTAGGTTTCTGTTGAGACAAGTATTTTCTGAGTATGTCCTCACTTCACAAAATTAACTTATTTTCAAACTCTAGTTTTACCACTGCTTTGATAAAGAGCTTTATAGCACAGGAAAACATATTGAAGCAATTTCAAGACTTTAAAAATTTTTCTTGTTTGCCTCATATAATATGGTTGATTTATTTCCTCCCTAGATTGAAAATACAGCAAAATCAATGGTTTCCTTTATATGAATCCAAAAAGGTATACATTCTAGCTAAACACTGTCATTATTAGTTAACTTTCTTTTAAAGAAAATTGTAAGTTAACTTCTTTAAAAAAAATTTAAAAAAAATCACCCCCTGAGTTACTCTATAAGACAAGAGGAGTATGGAGTAGAAATCCTGCAATAAAATAAGTACTGTGGGTGCCCACCTGAGTCACAGACTAGCTGACTAACTGATGCAGACATTAGCTAAACAATTTTGACATTTAAAGCAGGGCCTGAGGAGAATACCAATAATATTCATAATGGATTTTGGAGCTTCCTGTGAATAGTCAAAAATTCAAATGTTAAGTCTCTGTATGCCAAGAATCCAATTATTCTTTCAGCATTTTTTCCTGACCATCTACTCTGTGCCTTAAGCACAGACACCTAACAAAAACAGACCTGTCCTTCATTAAACACACTTGCAGTCCATGGGGAAACAGACTTTAATCAAGTAACCAAGCTAACTTAATTATATATAATTCGACATGAGCTTAGGTGAGGAATGGGCTTCTCACTAGTAAGAAGGTGATCTTTGGGACAGACAGCAGTCAGGAGACACTTCTCTGAGAGAGCTACTCCTGGAATATTGAGTAGGATCTAGGTGGGCAAGTTAGGGTGGGGCAGGGGTGGGGAAGGTGTTTAGAGGCATATCCATATAAACATAGTTCCTCTCCTGGCACACTCCAGAGAAAGCTTGCGTCCCCAGAGATCTCAAAATGTCATTGTGGCTGCAGCACAAAGGTGAGGCAAGAGAGTTTGAATTGAGGATCACTCTCACTTCACGCAAGGCTTTAAGGGTTATATTAAGGATTTGGTGCATTATACTAATTAAATAATGATGACTAGTTCAGGAGGCAACAAACTGATTTTGTAAAGGGCCAGAGAGTAGATGTATTGTTGCAGCTATTTAATCCTGCTCTTTGCAAGGGAGAAGCAGCCAGAGATAACATGTGTGTGAGTGGGTGTGGCAGTTTCAATAAAACTTTATTTACAAAAACAAGTCAAGGTCAGTATCTTACATACTTCCTGATTAGATCAATCCTAAAATTACTGACTTATTTTCAGGTTCCTCTGTATGAGCTGGTGCAGGAATATTTTGGGAACTTTAGCAGTTCATAGTCAGCAAGCATCAATGTACTTTGCAAGTTAAGAATTGGGTTAAGAAAAAAAATTGGATTCCTTTGATTTTCCTTTGAAGTCATGTCACAAGAAAAGCAGCAGGTTGGTTCATTTGCCAAAAGAAAAAGCATATAAGACAAAATGAAATGCCAGAAACTGGATTACTAAAGGGGAGGAGTGCTAAGAAAAGGTTAAAAAGGTTTCTTGAAAGGCAAGGATCACTTGGGAGATGAACTCATTCAAAGCATGCATTATCTTGCCTCTTGCAGGAACAAACTGTATTACAAGGCTCTGCTCCAACTCGTGTGATATACAGCACCTGTGGTCTCTGTAGACAACCGACTCTGTACTTGAAAAGTATTGAATTCAGTGCTCATGCTGTAGAGAATGAGGCACTGCCATAAAAGTGATCAGATGGGATCTGGAAAAGCTAAAAAGATTTTTAAAAAGTGTGTTTGGCTCCACCTGATAACCACAGTATTAACTTATTTGAGTAACTTCATTATGGTGAAGTGACCAGTTTATAAAATACTTGCGAAAATCACATAGTGTATTTAAAATATTTGGGAATTATAACATGGGGCACAATTTGGAGAAGATATGCAGGATGGGCTAGGTTATGCTGCAGTAAGGAACAACCTCAAAATCCCAGTGATTGTAAGCAACCAACTCTTTTTTCACTCACAGGAAATGTTCAACATGTCAGCAGGGGCCCTATTAATCATAGTCACAGATGGAGCAGTCATCGTCACAATGTCGCTGCTGGTCATGATAGAAGGAAGGAGATAGCTTTGAAGGAATAAATGCTGGGCCTGGAAATGGCATATATTAATTTTCTCACAATGTGTTGTCCAGAACTAGTCAAATGGCCTCCACTCACCTATAGTGAATCACATCCTTCCCATCCATGTGTCCAGAAATGAGAAAGCTGGGGCAATTTGACAAATAGCTCTAAAGAGCATCACAGACAGTTTTATATTTGCTTTTAGGATTGTTTTATCAATGCTTATCTTGTCAACTTGGTGGGGAAAAACATAAGAGCAGGTACTGTGATTGTTTTGGCTCAGCTTCCTCTACCCTGTACCTAACACATTGACTGGCTCAATGAAGGACTCAAATAGATGTTTTTAAAGTGAATGAAGCTGTCTATCTAATCTAGTTCTTTGATGACAGACCATGCAAGATAATGTACTCCTCTTGTGATCAAGATCTTCAGGAATGTGAGTTTTATGTAATATTATTCTCGAAGTAGATACAAAACCACTATTGAAAATTATAGCCCTAAAAATCTTTCTTTGAAACAGACACAGTTTAGAAGGAGCTGATGCTAATTTTTTAATAGCCATCTTTTCCCCACTATAACTGAAGAGAATGTTAAGATGCTGCCCACTTGACTTTGGGGGTTACTCTGTTAGTTCATGCTGTAGTAAATAGTGCTCCCCCCAATTTTCGTGGCTTCGTACAGCAAAGGTTTATCTCTCTCGCATTACTTGTCCGACTTGGATTGTTATAGGGATAGAAAAAGGGACCCTGCTCTATATAGCCACATTATGACTGAACCTAAGAGATGCTCTTGAAAAATTGCTGGTCACCTTGACTGTGTTAGGGACACCTGGAGGGTCCCTTGCTTCTCTTTTATGCTTTGGCCTGGATGACAAATGCCACTTCTACTTATAGGTCATTGGCCAGAACCCATCACATCGCCTCACCTAATGTAAGGTATGTGAGTGATGTGAAAAAGACCCTTTGCAACTCTGTGAGTTTTATGCTGAATAGGGGTTTTACTAGAGAGAAAAGTATGTTGAAAAGGGATAGAGTAGCTCAGTCATGGTTTGCAAAATTGATCAATGTAAATGGTATGATGATAAAATAGTAGGAAAGAGTGTCAAAGAAGAAACAGATTGGAATTCAGAGTCCTGTCCGGACCTAGTAACTGTCAGCTGTTACTGCTGTTCTGGTACAAAACAGTGAAGGGTCTATCTGCTATTAGAAGAAATACTTTATGAATTGATGTCAACAGCCATTTCTGATATCAAATGTTAGAACAGTGCAAGAGAAAAATGGTTGCTGTGCTTTTCTAGACTGGTGTCACAGACACTATAATTTTGTGTCTGCAGCACCAATATAATTTGGTACATTTCATAATATTTAGCTGGTTGTCCTATAAACACTTTTACTTTCTGTACTATATATCATGCTAAAAGATAATACTATACATTGATGAATACCTTGGTGATGATAACCCGTCGGGTTGTAGATTTTCATGTTGACTGCTGGCAGACTGTCTAGGTTGAATTTTTATAGGAATGCTTGTTAACACTCACAGGAAACAAGAGCTTCTCTTTGGGATTTCATTTTTTTTTTTGAGGGACATTTCTCATGGAGCAATGGGTTATATTAGGTTAAGTCTAGACAACTTGTGTTTACTGAGTTGTCCACATGTCTATTAAAGGAATTTCACATCTATAAATAAATAATTTTCCATGGTGCCAGAGAGATAATGAGACTTTTATATAAAAATATTTCTACCAGCTGAAATATCATGATTGTTATTCTAATATTTCCTCCCACAAATACTTAGGAAAACTGTGTGTCTGTTTTAGAAAGTTGAAGTAAATGTTTTAATTTATTATTACTTTCTGAGAACTATTTTCAACAACAAAAAAATTGATTTGATTTTATTGTGTGTATCTTAAGATTTCTTTGGGCCAATACTAATAAAATAAGAATATTTCTGATATACCAATCATTTGACAAATGTAAGATTTTTAAATTTAATTTAAACTTAAATCAGTGTAAGATAGTGTTCAAAAATTCTCAGCACTTATCTTTCCAGTTACATTGGGATGGTCTCTCGCTCCAAACCAAACTAGTTAGCCTTTCCCATTTTTTTTTTTTTTTTTTTTGTAATTTGGT
This sequence comes from Anoura caudifer, assembly GCA_004027475.1. Taxonomy (NCBI): domain Eukaryota; kingdom Metazoa; phylum Chordata; class Mammalia; order Chiroptera; family Phyllostomidae; genus Anoura; species Anoura caudifer. The sequence continues at coordinate 5,917 of PVKU01008517.1, forward strand.
GAAGGATATCCTAATTACCTAGACAGCCAAGTCAGAAGCCTGTAGTCCTCTTTTAATTGTTTCTGTCCCCCATAATCACATGTAATTAGTCCTGTAGCTTTCAGCCCTTAAATTCTCTGGATTCTCTTCTTTTCTGTTCTATTGTTTCTCCCCTAATTCAGGCCATCATCTCTTTTCCAGCAGCTTATTGGAAGATCAAGGTATTCAGTCTCCCTATGGTGATCATCCTATAATCTACACCAGCAATATTTCCCTAACAAAGTGTCCATGGCCTCTCATAACCCAGAGGGAGCACAAAATCTTGAGAGTTGGATATACTTTCTTTCAGAATCTTACCCTTGCTTGCCTTTCTAACCTCATCTCTCACTAGTCTATACAACCTCTGAAGCTGAGACATTAAAAATGACTTCTAGTTCCTAAAAAATACCATGTTCTTTCTTGCTGGCTCTGTTTTGTCAATACTATTCTGAATTCCTTCAACACAAAAACACACCCTCCAGTTCCCAGTTCATCAACTTCTACTCATTTCTTAATTGTTAGTGACCCATTTTGGAAGCCATTCTGCAGTTCCTGGTAAACTAGGCAGACAACCTCCTTGCTCTCCTAGCAGTCTGTTCTTCTAACATAGCATCAGTCATACACATGATCAAAATTGTTACTTTATTTACTTGTCCTATTCAAGGCATTTCTCCTTGAGAATGGCAACTGTGTCTTTTTTGTTTACTCATTTTCCATACTGAGAAAATTTTAAAATACAGAAAAAAAGACATGAGAAATACTCACAATCCTCTCTTAGATATAACTATGTTGGACATGCCTTGTTTTATTTTTAACTAAGGAAAATAAAACAAAATACTTCTCACTTCTATCTTTATCCTAAGTCCTACTCCTCTTCTGCTTCTCTTATAGGCAAATACCATCACTTTCCTGTCCATGAAAAATATTTTCATGTACATATTATGTATCTATAGCCAATATTGTATATATTATATGCCTATATTTTTCCAGTTTTTAAAATGGTTTTGTACCTTCATAAGCTACCAGCAATTTTGTGTCAATATGTATGGATTAGAAATGTAATATTGAGTGAATATGTTGGAATAGAATATTATATGAAGTGTAATTTTTGTCATTTTTTAGTAAAAATGGTATACTATTATTTTCATTTTTTAAAAAAAATTAATAACACTATAGAGTTTCCTCCTATTGGCCACTCAAGTGTTCCCAACTCTGAATTTCCTATAAATTCATTCCCCACTAAAGAATGAAACAGTGAATGCCCACAGGCTTGAGGAAGAGCAGGTATATTCTAAGATGCATAGGCAGGCAGTGTGGTTAGTGCCCATTTCATTGTGAATGAGTGGTAGAGGAGTAGGATGGAGGGGAAGATGGAAGAACACAGAGCTAAGAAACTTGGGTTTTATCCTCTGGTGAAGGAAACTTATTTATGGGCTCTAACTAGGGAAGCTTCAGGGCTGAGTTTTAAAGAATCAGTTTGTGAAAGGTGCTTTGGAGGTCAGAGCTCTAGAGAGGAGAAGATTTGGATCAGGAAAATGACTCAGAAAAGTACTGCTATAGACCAGAGAAGAATTGGTAATGGTTTGAAATGAGCAGGGAGAGAGGAGATGAAAAGAAGTGGCTGCATTTGCAATTTATTTGGGAAATTGAATTTCAGTGATTTGAACTGGATCAAGGACAAAGGTATTCTATGCACATAATGTAAATGTTAATGATGGCATTTATTTAATGTATACTGCTGATATTAGTTCTTTTCCTTCCTTAAACTAAAATTTAAGGTAATCAGATCCTATTAACAATTGTTCTCTGTTAACCATCATATACCCAGTGCTAACACTTAAAAAGTATACAAGGAAAAAATATAATAGTCACCTTTATATGACTACCTGCATTTGCAAGAGTATGGTCACTCTTGCAAACCCTACCCTGACCCTTCTTACCTTTAAGTCATTCTCGTCCTTCCATGCCCAGATATGATTTACCCACCACATCTTTTTATTTTATCTTGTTCCTCACCATGATGCTGTTGCAATTCATAACTTCTAGCAAACACTCATCTTTAGTCTGCTATGATGTTTTACTGCTCATCAGCCACTCATGTTCTGCTGTGCTGCAGTCTCTATGTATAACTGATTTGACTAATGTCTTCTTGTTCATGGTAAGTACCTGAAAAATTACCTCTTTCCTTGAGGACCCTTTCATATATATTTAAACAGGAAGATCATTATAGGCAGATATTCTAAAGTGAACTCTCCTAATCTTTAAACCCACTTTCACTGTTCAAAACATTGCCATTGTCTAACCTACTGGAGACCTCCAAAACAAACACACAGAAGACTATGACTTCACAAATTCTGCATGACCCAATTACAAATTCCTCATACTAAAAGACATTTTCCTATGGAAGAAATGAAGTTTCTTTGTAGAGATGCGGATTTAAAAGATTTTTTTTTTTTTTCAACCAGAAAGGGAAACGTTGCTTGCCAATCTTACTGGCTTTCATCTGAATTCCTCTGTAATTTAATCTCGATGGTCACTTTGGATGGTAACAAACATAGTTTAGTTAAATTTTGTTTTATTTCTTAGTTTTCCTGTGGGAGTACCTGTGGCTGTGTTTGTATTACAAAACAATATAAGTTGCCTGGATACACCTTGGGGATCCCTCAATTGTATTGAATCAGGACAGAAAATAAAATAAAGATTCATGAATATTTTAGTTCACTACACCTATCACTTTCTTACCCTTCTGTGTAGATCTACAAATTAGTTAGTCAGTAGGTCTGAAATACATGATTTTTATTATGCATTCAAAGACTGTATTACTTTTTATTCCTTTGATGTAAATCACAATATAGCGTGTTGTAAGTATAGCTAAAAAAAAGCCTCACTTGTTCATAGCCTGCCTCATTCTTTTTAGATTTACGTCTATGATGTGCATGGTCCTGAATGTAGAATGTGATTCTGTGAAGAGAAGTGGGTCAGATGGCTGCTCTGCAGATTGAGGAGAAACTGATAGCTTCCTGGGCTCTCTTGAAGGGTGCTGTTTTAAAATACAGATTGGTCAAGGTTTACAGTGCTGTTACCAGCCTGTAAATTACCACTATATAATTTTAAACTACTCAGCGCTTATGGCAAAATTCTGGTCTTCTGATGTTGGGGCAGGAGGAGACATTTTACTGGAAAGTGGAGCAAAAATAGAGACAAGAACATTGAATGATGTTTTTGGAGAGGTTGACTTTCCTTCAACAAGAATTTTTTTTTCTTGTTGAAGATCTAGAAATGTCAAACAAAAAAAAACCATTTAGAGCCACTTATGATCTGATATTAATACTCCAGTGTTTAAAAAATTATGATAGAAAATTTCAAACATAAAAACAGAGAATACAGTATAAAGTATGCCTCACGTACACATTAATCTCTTCAATAATTACCACTTATCACCTATTTTGCAGGGTATAACACTACCAACTCCCTTCTTTCCACATTAGATTTTTTGAACTAAATCGCAGATATCATATCATATAATCTGTAATCTGAAAGTATCCATCACTAAAAAACAAAGATTCTTTTCAAGAATATAATCTCAATACCATTATACACTAAAAATAAACAATAATCTTTTCATATCATCAAATACTCAGTAATGATCTAACATTCCCTTTTTATTACCTGGTATACTTATGTAAATAAAGGCTTCCCATCATTAACTATTTCTTGTACCCTCAGCTAGAATTCATATAGGAAAGCAGAATAAATATTTGATTTTTCCCCTTTATTTCCCAAGTTTTCAAAAAAGGTGAGTTGGTTCACTAGTATCTTTTAATTATGAATAATCTACTTTTTATATCTTTTTGAATTCATAAATATTTAGCATATTATATATGCTTCAATTCATTGTAGGTACTCTTTTCAGTGGTCAAATTGTTCCATCCTTGTCTGGTGGAGTGCCTTCAACTTAACGTCTTATTCCTTTCAACACAATCCTCCTTCATATTTTCTATGCTTGCTAGTATATTAAAATGTTGCAGGATTGTCTTCCATTTGTTCAGCCATAGTCTTAGAAACAGTCATCTCACCAAGGAGACCTGGCTCCGTACAGTGGGAAGTGATGAGAGACCTCTCAGCTTGCGGGACTGTTCACTGTTAATAAGGGGTGTCTCTTACTGGCCAATAATTTTAGGGTTACCACCAACCTAGATACCATGATGACTTCTGGTGTCACTTCCAAAGGCCAAAAATTGATGTGTGAACAGTAATTATAGTAATAGTAAATATGTATTACATTCAAAACAACATGCCAAGTACTTTACCTGCATTAATAATTCTGTAATTATCACAAAACTGTAATGTAAGTGCCATTATCCCCCTTTTATCAGATAAGTAAGCTGGGGTAAGAAAGGCTTAGTAACCACCCAAGATCATATAGCTACTATGGTTAAGTCAATATTTGAAATTAGCAGTTTGCAAATGTGTGTGTGTTTGAGTGTTTGCGTTGGAGGAAGAAAAGCTTTAGCCCAACAAATCAAAACCAGTTCAGTGCCTTATAGGTAGTATAGAATACATA
>PVKU01008517.1:10598-72984 GCA_004027475.1 Anoura caudifer
TTTTTTTTAAAGACCTTTGAAAACACCACCCTCCTGTGGTCGGCTAATTTTTTTTTTTTTTTTTTTTTTAGTAACTAGGGACAGATCTAGCCTACAGTTGTGGGAAATATTTCCTAGAGCCTCAATCACTGGTGGGGCTCAGGCTGGGGCTACTCTCAAAGTTGGTCTTTGATTCCCTACATTTTAGCAAACCTTGTGTTTCCTGGGTTTGATGAGTGCCTGGCACAAGCTGGCTACTTAATGTTTTCTGAATGAATGAATGACCTCTGATTGGTCTATTGCCACTGTGGTGGAAATGAAGAAAATGAACTTAACCAGAGTACTCAGCTAAGTTGAGTTCTTACCTACATTTTTCAGAAAACTACATTTTATTGATTATGCTATTACAGTTGTTCCACTTTTTCCCCTTTGCTCCTCTCCACCTAATTCCCCCACTCCTTCAGGCAACCCCCACCCGATTGTCCACATCCATTGGTCGTGCCTATGTGTTCTTTGGCTACTCTATTTCTTAAGCTGCACTTTACATCCCAACGACTATTCTGTAACTATCAATTCGTATCTCTTAACCCCTTCACTTTTTTTGTCCTCCCCCAACCTCCCTCCCATCTGGCAACTATCAACATGTTCTCTCTATCTATGATCCTGTTTCTCTTCTGCTTGTTTGTTTATTTTGTATTTAGATTCAATTTATTTTGTATATTTTGTATTTTTGTATTGTTGATAGATATGTGTTTGTTGCCTTTTTGTTGATCATATTTCTGTTCTTCTTCACCTACACTTTTGCATTCATATTATTTCACCCTTTTGTTTAAGAGAAAAACATTACTGACATCAACTGGAAAGTACTTTTTAAAAATTGTATCAGTGTTTCAGTTTCTAAAAGAAAAATCAGGGACCCAGAGTAAATGGTCTATTGGCCTGATAGCTTGGTTTTCTTTTGTTTATTAATTTTTGATTTGTGCAAATACTGCCAATCATTTGATCTGATAACCACCAGCTGAAATCTTAGTCCAAGTAGCATGCCCTAGGAGTCCAAATGAAGAGCTTCTAAGAGTGGGTATGATCAGTACGAATTTACTGGGGAAAATGGCCACTTGATGTTAACAAAACCGGCTGCCAAGGCCAATTCATCACAGAGGCTATGAATATGTGATCCTGGGCAAAGACCATTTTATTTTTTTCTGGCAAAAGAGTTTTTCAGTTAAAAAAGGGCATATTAGGTAAAATATTTGTGTGGGCAAATGTTTTACTAAGGGAGTTTTAGTTACAAAACCTGTTGAGCCTGTATGAGACTAAGGTATGAGAATAATGTACAGCACAAATGCTACTCTCTGCATGAGAAACACTCAGGAGGCAGGGAGCCCAGTCCTGTGTAAGTACTGTCTGGAGGATTAAATAGGCAGCGTTGGCTCAGTGGATTGAGTGCTGGCCTGTGGACCGAAAGGTCACTGGTTTGATTCCCAGTCAGGGCATGTCTTGGTTGTGGGCCAGGTCCCCAGTTAGAGGTGTGTGAGAGGCAACCAATGAGATGTTTCTCTCACACATCGATGTTTCCTTTCCTCATTCTCTCTCCTTTCCCTTCTCTCTAAAAATAAATAAATAAAATATTTTAAAAAATAGACAGTTGTTGGCATTCACAAGCTCTTAGAATTTAGTTTAAATTAGGACTATTTTGTTCTTTAAGTCTTTGAAATAATAGGACTGAAAGAAATTTGATTCTTCACATTTATTTTCTATGTTGATGGAGATTAAATTTCATCTGAGATGGGCCAAATAAATTAAAACTGAAGCATTTGATTTAGAAAACTCAGATGTTTCTTCAGGCTAAGACCGTTCATTGAAACAAGTCTATTAGATTCAATTGAAATTAATAGGATACTGAATAAAAGTGATATTATCTTTTCTTAGAAAATGAAATGAAAAAAGGACAAAATTCTTTTATAAAGTAATATATTGAGTTTCTAGAACAGCAAAGGATTTTTTGTTCTCATTAAAATGTTCTAAAAAGAATGGCAATGGTCGCGGTGTGTGGATGTAGGTTGCTTAAAAATAATTATCTAGATGTTTTGATTATGTTTGAATTCAGCTTCTCTAGCTCTGTAATGTTTAGTTGAACAGGTTTATTGATACTTTAATTAAAAATTGTTTGAAAGCGACTAAAAATATATTCCATTTTTTGTTAAGTTCTAACAATTGAATTGTAATAAATAATATATGTGAAACACTGGTACTTAAATTTTAAAAATTAATAGTCAAATATAAAATATGAGGTTGGAATAATGCAGAGGAGAATATGTGAGCTTCGGCTTGTAGTAAGTGAAATCATGCATGGTGCTCATATATGCTCAGTTTATAAAACATTAATTTACAAAATAGCACTCAAATAATCTGCATTGGCTTTACAAATCATAGGCCTTTGAATTTGTGTTGAAATTCTTGATGTAGATTTTCTAGCTGGGTTACTAGACATCAAAACACTCTCCTGTCCTGCCTCTGCCTCTTACATCTCTGCCTTGCAGAGCTGCCCTAAGAATCGGAGATAATACACGTACAAAGGACCTGGCTCATAGTAAGTGCTCATAAACTGTAACCTACCATTTTTCACTTCACCCCAGGCTCTGGTGATATTTACAAACCCCGCTTTTTCTAGATAATTTTCTGAATAGAACTAAGATTAGTTATAAATATATATTATTTTAAAATGCTTTCTATTTATTATGGCCACTGTTAAAACAGAGCCAAACAAAAAGCTCTAGCACCCGTTGGGATACCTTTTATAGCTTTGTTTTCAAAGGAATCTTTATCAGGCTTCTGTAGCATAAAATATATGGTTAACTTTTTCTGTTTTCAGGTCTTTGGCCTGTGCTATTTCAGAAAAAAATATTATTTTCTCCTGTATTTCCTATTCATCCTCTGAAGGAAGCAATTACTTTAATTATTGATTATTTATGGGGAATCATTTTATTCTAGCTCATAGGAATAAAACAATAAATGGGATACATGTGAAACACCTCATAAATGTGTATATAACAAAGAAAACATACCATATTTCACCACGTATAATGCATACTTCTTTGCCCAAATTTTTGAGGGAAAAATCAGGGTGCACATTATACATGGGTAGTACTAATTCTTTACCTATATAAATGTTTTTAATTCTTTTATTTATTCTTATGCATTAAAAGTGTAACACTAGAAAGCAAAAAAGATATTTGTATGCAAAATAATACCCTGGAATTCAATAGTAAGTTTTGTTTCTAAATATAAATAAAAAAGATTGAATTAAAAAGTTAAAATGAAAGATTTTTTTTTCCTGAAAGTTCGGGTCAAAAACGTGAGTACGCATTGTACATGGCAAAATACAGGTAAATCCTCAAATACGAATATGCATTAGAGCCTGACTAGCTGCCCGAGCTCCCAACAAGTTGTTCTGTGCTTCAATGTCCTTTTATATTAGATCCTGAAAATGGAAGTGTTGGGTCCACAGCTAGAGGCACCAGCACCCTTGCAGGAGTGTCCAACTATTTGGCATCTCTGCGCCACACTGGAAGAAGAGCTGTCTTGGGCCACACATTAAATAAATTGTGACACATAATCACACCCAAAAAACCCTCATAAGGTTTTAAATAAATTTACAATTTTGTGTTGGGCCACATTCACAGCTGGGCTGCACGGGGCCCATGGGCAGCAGGTCGGACACCCCTGCTAGAGTTTTGTGGCTGGGATGTAGTGGACTTCTTTGTGGTAAGGAGATTAACTATTTATCAGTTTGCCTAAGCCAAGCACATGGTAAAAGACTAGTTTGTATTTTTGTTTTGTTTTTAAGGAAGATACTTTGATGCTTACCTTGCCTTAGTCAGAGAATTCATTGCTTGTTGCAAAGCTTTAATCTGACAGTTTCGTTTTGTGTATGTTTGTTGCCTAAAACAAATAGCTAAAAATATTTTGAATTGAGCTGCAAGTGATGACTTGCCACTACACACATCAGACAATATTGTGTTTCTTTACATGCATAAAGGTGATATTTTAATCAGCATATGTCCCTACTTTTAACGGCTGAAAGAACTACTCTACAGAGCTAAGGATGCAAGTATTAAATTTGTTTTTAGCATTCTAAGGGGACAAGTACATTATTGTTTTTAGTGTTGGACAGCAGATTGTGATATAATCAGTATAAACAAACATCAATACAGAGATGATCATTTGGGTTGGATTTTGATTCCAAGAGTAAATTATTGGGATTTGGGATATTGAATAATCTATTCCAAAGAAGGGAAAAATCACCTTCCTGTAATTTTGTTCATTTTTTTTCACTCTGAGAAAGACATCCCGTTGGGAAGACTATTTTGTTCTCCCAGATTTACTTTCTTCTATTATTTTTTTTCCTGACAATGATGACTGGCTTCCAAATAGAAATTTACATCAACTGACACAGTCCTTTTTCCTTCTACTGTTGATCTCAGTCGTGAAACATGAAACACTATTTCTGTTTTTGGTACAACTAGTTCCCCAAAATGTAGACGGATAAAAGTACTGTATTATGGAAGTAGAAACATCTCCATAATTGCTATACAAATTTTTCAAAGTAAAATTTTTAACTGCATAAAAACTCATTTTTTACTTCTTTACAGTCAGTTGAAAAAGATTTAAAAAATCTACCTCTCCTACTAACAGTAAAGTAAAAGAATGATTTTTAAAAACTATTCTTATTTTCTTAGGATACAAGTCTGTGATAGTTGCTCCTTTAAGAAACCCTTTAGTGAAACTTATGGTTTCAACCATAGTGAAACTTATGGTTGGCTGTAAAATCTATGCTAGGACAAAAATACAATGATATTGGAGTTACATATCTAATTAAATGATGAGCTATTTGGGGAAACTGTTTGAATTTTAATTTTCAGGAGTATTTCCTATGTGCTCTTGATTTCTGTACATGTGTTCAGTTTCCAATGAATTCAAAATCTTGTAAGTAGTCTTGTTGAGTATCAACTTGAGAAATACATTCATAGTCTAGTCATTTTCTTTTATGCTATCTTATTTTTAAATCAGAGCATAGGATTGCCACTGTGTTTTCTGGCTAGAGTGTATTTATTTTTGAATTATTTAACTTATACTACATGCTATAATATTAACAAGAAATGTCAAAGGTACTTATTTAAGAAAAAGATTTGCGTGAAATCTCAGAAATGTGTGGCACAGTTTGAAATTTGTAAGCATGGGAATTTGGGCTCTGACTCAAATCATTAGCAGCCAGTGAGTGAGCCCAGCTCACTATCTGGACCCAACATTGTAATGTGGTTGTTCATTCATTGTTGTCATATATTGATGTTAACATTTATGAAATACTAAAAACTGTATTTTGTAGCAGGAACTGGTACCTAAAGTGAAGTTCAACTGCTACTCCTTTAGGGTTTTTCATGTAATTGGAGATTTGCAGTCTCAAGATATTTTCCTCAAGAATGTCGTGGTTTTACTGAAGTTAAAGACATTTCTTACTCTGTGGTCAGACTATCTCAGTGGTGAAGATGGAGCCTCCCATGAAGTGAGAAATGTTGCAAAGTAGACATAGTCTGCAACTGGCAAAGCATTCAAATAACTATCATTTTTTATCTTTTTTTGCAATTCAGGTTATCTGAGTACAGGACTCAGAAATCGGCATTTTAAAATTATATAATACAATCTGTATTCCCAGTTGTATTATTAGATCTAAAATTTAAAAATTGAAAATAGTATAATGCTCTTCTGTGCCTGAAACTGAATTGCAGACAGATTCTTAAAAATAACATATAGTAACAGGCATCACATATTTCCTAGGGATACCATGAAAAAATTATATAATATACACACACACATCATGCTTTCACATTTAAATTTAAATAAAATGCCTGTACTCTGTAGTATCCAATTATGTCCACTGTGTTTGGGGAGAATGAACAGTTGGATTCTTGGTTAGCTGGGTCAAGGTAGGAAAATACTAACGGTGTATTTATTTTGTGCAATGACATTTCAGTGTCCCATATAGTTTTGTCCTTCTCGTCTTCACTTCTTATTGGTAGTTTTGCTGTAGATACTCTATGTATGTCATCTCATTGAATCAATCTATTGGTATGAAGAGAAAACTACAAAGTTGGGACAGTGTCAGAGTAAGGTTCAATTCTCAGTTATGTATGGGGTTATTCCAAAGAAGAATGGAAAACTCATTAAATTTGTTTAAGATTGCTGAATCCTTTGTTTTAAGCAAAAATATTTTGAGTATTATATACCAAACACATCACTGGTGCTATATAATTTCTCTACCTGTCAATGAGAACTATCCCTAAGATACATTGCAAAATATTTCTGTGGATGAAGTCACTTAACTTCAGCAGTGAGCGCTACGGATTATTTATTGTAAATGACAACAACCACATTTCTCTGCACATATTTTGATCATGCCTAAAACATTCTGACTGGAAAGCTGAAAAGAATATAAAAAAGCACTCTCTTTTCCATATGAAAAATTACTGACCAGCAGGGACTGAAAAAATATTACTAAAATTTAGATGGAATGTAGACAGGTACTGACTTAACAATGAGTGAACAGTTACTTATTGCAAATTTCAGTAATATTGTCTTGACGATGGCTCCTGGTGCCTCTGTGTTGCTAGGCAACTCAAAAAAGGATGGAGAATTTACACTCAAATTTACTTATATATGTTAGATTTTGTACATATTATATTGAAATGTGTTACACATGTCATTACAGGCTAGTTGTACATTTCTATTCTGTCTTTTGTGTTAACTTCTCAGAATATATAAAAGACACACCACCTGAATCCTTCTTCCCCTTTTTTTCTGAAAATTAATGTAACTCTAATATATGCATCATTATGGTTGACTATTGTGGGTACATGAAAGAATACATAGCCTGTTTGATGCAAAAAGAATGATTATTTTAAAAATATATAACCTTTACCATATATTCTCTCTTTCTCTCTCAGAAACACACACACAGAGCTTATATATTTTTTAAAACAATCATTCTTTCCGCATCAAAAAAGGCTACATACTGTGTGTGTGTGTGTGTGTGTGTGTGTGTGTGTGTGTGTGGAGGGGGGAGAGAGAGAAAAAAAAAGAGAGAGATTCTAAAATAAGAAATCTATGTAAGAAAGATATAGTATCTTAGTTCCACCTGGCTCTTCTCATTTAATTGCTATAATTAATAGATGCAGAAGAGAAATTAATAGGATACTTAAATCCAGTGAGATATTAAAGGTCTGAATTGTGGATGTTGGAATTAAAGACTAATCATCTTGGGCTTTTTGAACAATACTCTCTGATATTTAAAAAAAATGGTAGCATAATTTCAAGTGAGAGTATTATACTTGAGAACTGGAGTGGTTTTGTAAATCAAATTTTGAGAGTTAATGTTATGTCAACACCACACACCAGGAAATTTGATATGTATAACAAAAGAGCTTTAACGAGTTGCGTATAATGGGTTGTGATGACAGAGACCGCTGAAAATTGATAGTCCAAATCAAAAAGATGATGAGGAATCTTTGTGGAATCATGACATACCTCTCATTTTGTGAGAAGGGCAAGGAATATCAGGATTTTTACTTCAAGGAAGACTCTGAGGATTTGGATTTTATATCATTTTATTACCTTGGTTACTTTCTTACTAGCTGAATGGTCCAAATTTGTGCATAGATATTTTAGTTCATCAAACCAAGATTATGCAACCATTCAACAGAAGGCTGAAGCTTGTGATCTTCCTGCTAAAGGAATGCTAGAGACATAGAATCTGATATGTGCAGAGTTTGATATATTTTGATTCACTTATAATAAATTGTATCAATATTTACTTGAGTGCTTTTTGTTCATTTGTTTTAAGGTGTTTCCCTTTGTTTGAACCTGTGTAGTTTCACCTTTGCAAATGAAGATTAAATTGACTAAATTCTACTGTATATTATGTCAAGACTATTTTTAAAATTTTAAATGGATTTTAGTGAGTGAGAAGGAGGGAGAGAGATAAAAACATTGATATATTGTTCCACTTATGTATGCATTCATTGGTTGTCTCTTGCTTGTGCCCTGACTGAGGATTGGACCTACAACCTTGGTGTATTAGGACAATGCTTTAACCAAGTGACCTACTGGCCAAGGCAAGATTATTATTTTTTAAGTATATATTATCGATTATGCTATTAGAGTTGCCCCAGTTTTCCCCCTATCCCCCCCTCCACCTGGTACTCCCCTTCCCTCCAGCAATCCACCCCCTTAGTTCATGTCCATGGGCCATGCATATAAGTTGTTTGGCTTCTCCATTTCCTATACTATTCTTAAGATTCCTCCTGTCTATTTTGTTCCTACCAATTATGTTTCTCAGTCCCTGTACCTTCCCCCATTCACTCCCTTCCCCCTCCCAGCTAATAACCATCCAAATGATCCATACCTATGAGTCTGTTCCTCTTCTGGTTGTTTGCTTAGGTGTTTTTTTGTTGTTGTTTGTTTTCTTTTTAGATTTAGTTGTTCATAGTTGTGAGTTTGTTGCCCTTTTAATGTTAATAGTTTTGATCTTCTTTTTATTAAATAAGTCCCTTTAATATTTCATGTAATAATAAATTGGTGATGATAAACTCCTTTAGCTTGACCTTATTTGAGAAGCACTTTATCTGTCCTTCCATTCTAAGTGATAGCTTTGCTGGATAGAGTCATCTAGGTTGTAGGTTCTTACCTTTCATGACTTTGAATACTTTTTTCCAGCCCCTCCTTGTATGTAAGGTTTCTTTTGAGAAATCAGCTGGCAGTCTTATGGGAACTCCTTTGTAGGTAAGTCTCTGCTTTTCTCTTACTACTTTTAAGATTCTCTCCTTACCTTCAACCTTTGGCATTTTAATTACAATGTATCCTGCTTTGGTCCTCTTTGGGTCACACTTGTTAGGGACTCTCTGTGTTTCTAGGACGTTTATGGCTTTTTCCTTTGCCAAATTAAGGAAGTTTTCTTCCAATATTTTTTCAGATAAGTTTTCAATTTCTTGCTCTTCTTCTTCTCCTTGTATGATTTGGATATTGGCATGTTTGGAGATGTCCTAGGGTCTTCTTATACTACCTTCTTTTTTTTGGAATTCTTGTTTCTTCTTTCTGTTCTGGTTGAATGTTTATTTCTTCCTTATGTTCCCAGTGATTGATTTGAATCCCAGCTTCCTTCCCTTTATGTTGGTTCTCTGTGGATTTTTCTTTAGTTCACTTAGTGTAACTTTCTTTTCTTTTTTTTATGTTGTTGCTGTGCTCAGTGAGTTCTCTGAGCATCCTGATCACCAGTGTTTTGAACACTGCATCTGATAGGTTGGTTATCTCCATTTCATTTAGTTATTTTGGGGGGATTTGTTTGGTTTTTTCATCTGGGCCGTATTTTTCTGTCTCCACAATTTGTCAGCCTCCTTGTGTATGTTTTTTGTGTATTAGGCAGAGCTGCTTTGATCCCTGTCTTAGCTTTGAGCCTTAGGTATTTGCCAGGGTGGGGCAACTGACTTCAGCTCACTTCAACTCACTTCAGACACTTTGAGACTGATGTGGAGGGAGGGCTCAGAGAGGTATTAATGTTAATGCCTGGAATCAGGAGGTTTGCCAGGGGTTCACCCCATTTCCAGTCACTTCACCCATTTCCGGTATGTGACTGGCACCTTCCCAGCTGCTGCCCTGGTGTTTGTTTAACCCAGAGTCGGTGCGTTTGCATACATTCTAAGTCAGGAGGGGCCCTTTAAATGGACTCTTTTGAGAAACTGGAAGTTTATTCTGCTGCCCCACCCCCTCCTGGTTTTTACACCCAGAAGTAATGGGGCTTTATTTTTCCAGCCCTGGAACCCTGGGCTCTGTGGTCTGGTCTAGAGCCGGGATCCTTCGCTCCCAAGGTACCCCTCCTCATTTTTACCCCCCCGCGTGTGAATGTCAGGCGGCCCATTCTGCCACCACCGCTGCTGCCTGTCCGCACCACGTTGCACCTCCTTGCCTCTCCGCCCTACCTCTGCATCCCCACTCCCCCTGCCTGTCCGGATGAATGTGGCTTCTTTAAATCCTTGGTTGTCAGACTTCCATGCAGCTCAGTTTTCTGGAAGTTTGGGATGTTATTTGTTTTGAAGTTAGTTGTAATTTTTCTTGTAGTTGTGTGAAGAGGTGAAGCGTTTCTACGTATGCCAACATCTTGACCAGAAGTCCTCAAGACTATTTTTAAAAATAACATTTTTATGGGAATCATGATAATATTTTGAATACAATCTTCTACCCTGTCGGAATTTAGAGATAATTAAAATGTATCTTCAAGGGTATAGTCTTTTGGACAAAGAGAAATTAAGAGCATGTAAAAGTTTATCACAATGAACTATATACAGTCAATAGAAATTATTTTGTGAGTAAAAATTCTTATAAATAGCATGTCCATTGACATTTGTTTAACATGTTTTCATTATACTTAGTATGATACACTATATATCTGGGTGGTTAAAAATATCTTTGTAGGGTGAAGTTGAGAGATGTTAATAGAACGAGTTTTTTTATAGAGATATCTCATAATTCCTGAAATTTGTGACTCTTCAGTGTCACATTCAATTAATGACCTGTGAACCTCAAAATTCATTGTAAATATCATTGTTTAGCATATTTTTGTTATTTATTAATTTAAATCTGATTTTCCTATAGATGAGTTTCTGGGATCTATCTCTTTCATGCTACCTGGAATTATTTTTTAATTAAAAATTAATTTTCAATTACAATTGACATACAATTTTACATTAGTTTTAGATGTACTAGATAGTGGTTAGATAGTTATAGAGCTTGTAAAGTGATTATCCTCAGATGTGTAATACTCACCTGACACCATACATAGTTATTACAATATTATAGACTGTATTCCCTCTGCTGTTCTCTATACCCTCATAACAATTTTTTACAACTGGCAATTTGTACTTCTTATGAATTTAGTTTTTAAAAATTGAATTCCAATACCATTTTTTGTTATATGCTATCAGACAATTCATTTGACTGATTTTTCTTTTTAATTAGTGAATTTTTATGTCAGTTATTATGAATTTTTTGTACAAAAAGGCATTTATGTGACTTATTTTTTTATGTTTATATCAAATAAAATGACATAATCAGTAGACTTGGCATATACTATTTTTTTGGTATGGATGGATAAATAAATACTGAACTTTTTCTTTAATATTTTTAGATTTTGGCAGGTATATAGTCAAAACATATTCTCTTTTCTTTTATTCATTCTATTAACTTGTATATGAATTTCTTCTTTGCTGATAATATAAAAGTAATCAAAACAGATCAGGTCTCTGTCCTTATGGAGCTTATAAGTCTAATGCAGGAGATAGTGCCTAAGTAATTAAATAATATAATTATATGTCTGGTAAGTGCTATGAAGGAAATAAGCCAATGCAATAAAAACTAGTCATATCAGGTTATTTTAGATGCAATGGTCAGAGAAGGCTGTGTGTGGAGCTGACATTGTAACTGAGGTAAGAAAGATGAGAAAGAAGCCGGCATATCAAAACCTCAGGAGATACTCTCAACATGCAGAGTGATGAAAAAGTAGATAGGCACCATGGTAAGAAAGGGTTTGTTTGGTGAGTTCAAGAAGTGGCCAATGTGGTTAGGGTAAAATAAGTGAAGAATAATATGAGTCAAGGATGGAACTGTAGACAAAATGTGGCTATTCAAGAATTCATATCTGTTTTAAGAAGTTCACATTTTCCCATGTGTTTTAACTAAATGAGTGAAGCAGCTTTCTTAGAAGAGACAAGGAGCTGAGGAGGCTTGTAATGCAGTGATTTTAATGATGGACCATGGAATCATTAAGCCGGGCAGGAGGGAGTAAGGGCAGGGAGGAGGTGATGGATAAAGAAAGGACAGTGACTTGTAGTGGAATACAAGAGTGAGGAGGTTGAAAGGATGATGTGTATGGTGACTGCCAGGTCTAGGGAGGAGTCATGAGAGCAGGTGCCTGAGACGGAGAGGGGAAAAGAGATGGACGAGGAGGTCAGGGCCTGAACACTAAGTCCCATGTGTAGATTTTGCAGTTACACAAGGAGATGTGGAAAGGATGATGGTTAACCACAAACCAAGTCCTTCATTAATGTCTGCAGGGTGGTTTTATGAAAGCAATGGGGGATGCAGTAGGTGGCGTAGCCTGAAGAAAGAAATTTCTGCCAAGCTAAGATTTTGGGGAGGGAAGGTGAGAACTGAATTGGTAGTAGCAGCAAAGAGGAGAAGGTCAACAGGTAAGCTACTGTTAAGTCTTGAAAGACTTTTAGAAAAGTAACTTGCCAAATTGGAATGATGGTGGACATTTTTCTTCAAATAAAATGTCTCAGTATTCACTCTGACTTGCGCCCATATTGACTTCTGGACAATTTAGCAAAGGCATATTCTATGAGTTCAAGAATTACGTTTGTTTTGCAGGCTTTTGAATCATCAAGGCCTAACATATTGTTTTCTTAGTAAATACATGTGGACTTAAGTCAATTGATTAAATTATAAACTCAACTTGTTTTCTTTCATTTTAATTTGAGAATTAAAAATAATATACTTTTCTTATCTTCTGGCCTTATTTCTAAGGTTTTTTTTTTGTTGTATGCTGTTATACTATATGCTCTTATTTTGACACTTTCCATCATTGCCAAACTATAAATATTGTTAATTAATATCTTCTTGATACTTTATAATATTCTATTAACTGACATTTGACACATTTCTCATGAAACACATTTCTGGACATATTTATAGTTAGTGCTTACTGACACTATTTCATACTGGTTTCAATTTATATGATGTAAATTTTCAAGTACAACCTCATGGAATTATGAGAATCTTCACATAAAAAAGTTAATGTTCACATAAAAAAGTTAATGTTCAAAACTTTTATGAAGCATCTGCTGAATTAGGGAAAGAAACATATACTGGAAATAAAATTCTACTTATGGTATTTTAATGTGTTTTATTTTGAATGAAAGCACCCATAGGCTCTGATTTTACTGTCATTTTTATAAAGAAAATACTAACATTTTTCCCCAAAGTTTATTTTTAAGTATATGTTGGCCACGGAGGTTAGATTTGTATCAGATAGTAATGTTAAGTTCTCCCTCTTTTCTTCCTCCCTCCCTCCTTCTTTCATTAATTTTTAAATGTACATACACCTTCCTTGTTTTGTTTCACAGGAGGAGGGGTGGATAATGATTGCTTCATTCCTAGACTCTAATATCTCATCCTTGAAATTTCAAAAAATGATTTACTACATTTTCTATTGTGCTTTATATAATACCATTATATAAAGAAATTTGTTTATTTTGTAGCATTTTATAATTTACCAAATCAATGGGTTTTAATAACTTTTTTAGTTTTTATTACTTTAAAATATTTTCAGTAATTTAATAGTACATGTACAATTTTAATCAAATTCTAGCTCTTATGCTAAATTCATGGAGATTAATTGCTGCTGAGGGAATATTACAATATTTACATTCTGGAGAAAAAATTTTTTTATCATCACCAAAGGATACTGTTGTTGATTTTAAAGAAGGAGATAGGGAGGAAGGGAGTGAGAAAGAGAGAGAGAGAGAATGAAACATTGATGTGAGAGTGAAACACTGAAGTGTTGCCTCTTATACCCACCGTGACTGGGGATCAAACCCACAACTTAGGTATGTGGCCTGATTGTGGATTGAATCTGCAACCTTTTAATGTATGGGACAATCCTCCAACCAGTTGAGCCACCTGGACAGAGCTGGAAAAGTTTTTTTATTTATTTTGAAGCTTTATAGATTGACCCAATGGTGTCTCAACTCAAAGGAAAGAATATAATTTTCATATCTCTGCCTCTTTATATACTTACTTACCTACTTGCTAATTCCAGTGTATTTTATTTGTTAGATGAAATAATATTTTAAGTTTTTTCTATTTTTGTACTTCTTGCTCAGAACTATCAGTTTGGGATTTATTGTATCTTTAAACATAAGATATAAGTGTCATATAATTTTCCCTAGTTCCTGGTAAAAAAATAAAAATTTTGATTGAAAGCATCTTTCTGTGCCTCTAATCAAAACCTCTTGTTAGGTGTTTATCATATGGTTAGATCAGTGTTAAATCACTCTATAATTAAATAAATAAATAATGTTGGTACCAAATGTCACAGGCTGGATAAGAATCAACGTGTAAAATCTTTAAAATGTATTTTTTAATTATATAGACCTGGAGACATGTCATTTGTGGTTGTGCCTATACATAAGAATATTGTTCTCTGCATAACACTTTTGTAGAATTTTAATGTGAAGTTTTAAGGTGCTTTTTGATAGAGCTTAGTATCTTTTCACTACTCTGTCAATAGATTTTTTAAAGGAAGAAATGGGTGACAACCTTATTTTGTTAAATATACTTGTCTCAGTCTTAGAGGTTGGGCACTACACATGCAGTCTGACCTCTCATCTCTTCCTCCTGATTCCTGACTGAGGCGCGAAGAGCACCATCCCCCATCTCTCCATGCCACAGGCCCTTTGTGGCACCTTCTTTCTGCTTAGTCGTCACATCCTCTGGGAATTGCCTCTGACGTCTTCCTAAAACCTATTTGCCCCTTTCCCTGCTCTACCACCAGTACTTCATTCAGAAACTATGTATTTCTTGCCTTGATTTCTGAACACTCTCTTCCCACACTCTCATTCCTGCTTCATAGCTTCCTAGGGATCCCATGGTCCTGTTATAAAATTTGCATTGAAACTTTCAACAAGGCATGCATCCATCCCTTTTGTCATGTGATCCCTGTGTATCAGCCCAAACTGATCCTTGATAGTTTTCCCACTGACACGCAGTAGTCCTGTCATAATGGACTCTTTGCAATTACTGTGCAGTGAACTTGCAAACAGCTCTTTGGCCTCTCTTCTCTTAAATTTCCCATTATGTGCATGGCTAATGTGCCCTCACTTTTTAAGAATTCCCTGAAATTACCCCTGACATTCTAATCCTTGAACAGCCAGCATTCTGAGCTACAGAGATCTTTGCACATGTATCATTGATCACCTGAGGTTGCCACTGAAGGTTTAAGCGTTTGTTTCCCGTCATGGGTCAGAGGAGCTATGCAAAGAGTATTAGAGGAAGCAGGCCAAGGAGCCTTGTCTATAAGATGCATCGGTAGAGCTCTTTTTTACTTGGGTTATATTTCTTTGAGATAGTTTTAGGGAAGTACATAGAGATTATTGGAAAATCGAAAAGTATGAGAGAATCCTGAACACCAGTTAGCACCACCATTGTGCTCTTTCCACTGTAGAGTGAGCTCTTAGAACAGACTGTGTCTATTGTCTGTGTGTCTCCTGAAAACCACCTAGTGTCTCTGGCAAATAGACTGTATGCCTGGGACATAGTAGGATCTTAATAAGTATTAAGTGAATAGGGAATTGTAGATACTATTCATGTACCCATATTAAATCTCTTTTAAAAATGTAATTTTTGTGGTATCTACTTAAAATACATTTTTTTGCAAATGAAATATCTGATCCTTGATATTTGATTAATATGTGTAAGCTCAGAGGGAATTAAACCTAACCATTGCCATCTATAGGTAGTATTGCATGAGTTTCTCATGTAACATTCCATTCCCTAATGGAGGTTTAGGGAAAGGAACCTCTTTGGCCAGTGCTTTTCTGATGGAGAAATAAGTCAGAAATATTAAAAGCCCACTGTGTCCATTTTGGGCTGCATTTTTTTCCTGAAACTGCAACACCTCACACGTACCTTAATTGCCTTTCTGAAATATAGGACCACAAGTATATCGTCAGTAAAATGGTCTGTGTTGATTAATTCATCTTTGGGGTGCTGTCAACTCATCAGATGATGGAGATGCTGCTAGCGTTTCGTGTGACCTGGTTTGCTATGCAGGCTCTATGAGTTTCCCGGCAGCGGCACTGACACAAATTGTCAGATTTTATGGGTTTTAAACCTAATGAAATACATCCTCAAGAAACTACCTTCACCATTTTAGTAGCTGTGCAATTTGAAAGAAAAGAATCAATGTACACAATACAGGATAGTTCAGGACTGAGATAATGGAGGATGATGACAGATGTTTATTTTGCTCTTGCCCCTGGTGTCCTTAACTGCACAATGGGACACTGATGTCACCTTGGAGGCTGGTATCGATCTTTGCACCGAGCCTGAAGAAACTGTGTATGCATTCATTGATGTAAGTGCTGCTGCCCATCTTTTTGATCATTAAGATTTTGGGGGCCACATAAGGTAATATAAGGCTCCTGGACTTTTAAAAATGCAGAGTTAGTAAAGAGATGTTCATTTTCTTGCAGTATGGACAATTAAGAGTGCAAAGTCACACGAGAGACAGAAGTCCTGTCACTGTTGCTTAATTTATATACATTATCTAATTTAATCATAACCCTGGGGGAGTGGAAATATTGTTAATCCCGTTATGCCAATGAGAGACTATAAAAAGGCTGCTGGTATTTGATCCCAAGTTTACCTGATTCCAAAGACATGTCCTTGATCATTACTTTATAGAGTCTTCCACTGAAGCATACTTAATTTTTACTCTTAATTAAACCTACATGCAAAAAAAAAGCATGTAAAATATTCCATAGTCAAGGAATGTTGACAAAAATCTATATTCAAAAATATCCAGTCCTTTCCCTTATTTCTGAAATAGTGATAGAGTCAGGATCTGTGTATTGCCAGGAACTTGGGTAAGATGAGAGATAACATTTTTTGATAGAATCACTTGTAGGAATTTTCCAGATGATTCACACAGAATCAACTTAATCTTTTGGGAAACATTTTTGGGAGCACAAATACACACTGTACCCAGGAAATAGTGTGCTCACTGCAGTGTGGTTTGTGATTTTTATTTTGGCATGTATAATTTAAATCTAAAGACTAGACAGAAATGGCTGATTTTAGCACTTCTACCATAGAACAAATACTTTCCTACAAGAGAGTATCCTCATTCATATTAAATGTACTTGTATCTCTACCAAAGACATAATCCCACGGGGATCTCACCTGGTGGTAACAGGAAATGATCCTCCCCCTTGGGTGTCTTTGGAGAATATAGATGCTAACTCTTTAGTAAGATACTTATTTTCTATTTTAAAAGTCTATAAAATGCTTGAGCCACTTTGTAGGCCAAAGTTAACTATCTTCCCATCCAGACTATAATCTCTCATGTAACTATTAGGTATTCTCTCTCTTTCTGTTTCCAAGTGCTTTGGAATATGGCTCAGATTCTATAAAAACTGAGTGTTGTGGTTAGTTTCTCACAAACCTCAATATTTTGACAAGTATTCCACATTTTCCTGTAATTCGGATAGTTATTTAAAAAAGTCATGATCTACTTAATTCCAAACTCCAGGCAGAAAAGTAGATATTAGGATGGGTCTCCAGACAAATAAGTACGTTTTTTTTAAAAAAAAAACATGAAGTCATTAATGAAATATTCTTTTATTTGAATGGCTTCTCAAATGTCCATTTTTTAAAAAGATAGAAGTAATTAAAAATGAAAAGATATGAGTGTTGATTCAAGGCCAGAAGACATAACTAGTTTAAATTGCCTGGATATATGTTCATAGATTGCAAATGAGCATTACTGACAACTTAAACCCTTGAATGTGAGATCTCAGGCACAGAGCGAGTTCTTTATAGATACAATGTGATTCTCATTGCCTACCAGCTGTGTTCTGACTTCAGAAGATGACCTTCCCTATCAGTTTTATATGTGACTCATAAGTGCCCAGCTCTGGAGAACAATTATCATGACAGGGAGTGTGCTTTCTTGATTATATGGTGGGGTCCTGTTCCCACCTCTGTTTTTGAAGGATATTAAAGGTAAGATTAGAAATGCTCCAGTTGTTCTGCTTTGCTGATGATAACGGTGAAGGAGACAGAACGGATGCAAGCTTATGGCTCAGGGTTTCAGTGTTATTTGGCAGCACCTGTTGACTAGCAGCTGTTGGGGATTATTTCAGGTTTCTTTGTGGGGAACAGTGTGGCAACAATAATAAATCAGTTTAAACTGGTTACTGAAGGGGTCTGTTTACAAACTTTAAGTCTTTTTATAGTAAAAAAATGTTCATTCTAAGTGGTGAACCGGAACCAGCCGGCATATATCTTGGGACCCACTTACATTTTCTGAATCTGGGCAACGAGCACACATTCGCTGGAGCCAGGAGAGTTTTCTCCCAGAAATACAGCGACACTGAAAGCTTCCTTTTTCAGGTTTGAACAGAGAGGAAGGGTACAGTGTTTTCTTAAATGTTTTTGCCTCTGATTCAGGTAAAATGGAAGATACAAATCTGATAATTAGAATATCATATGGCAAATGCTCACATATATAGTGGATGTGAAGCAATCAGTTTTCACTAATCTACAGAATTTCCTCCTCAAGGGGGAAGGGATTTAAAAATGCATATGATCATACATATGACAGTTCACATTACAGCAAATTAGGGAGAAACATTCATGGGCAAGTAGGGAGGAGAAAAATATGTTTTTTACTTTATTATTTTTCATGGAAATATATACTTCATACAATACATCATTCCTGGTTCTCTAAATATGCGTTTTCCCTCAAGTAAAATCTCAAAAATTGTAAGTATTTTGGGGGACTCCTGCCAGGGAGGTGAATGGTATAGAGCTAAGGCAAGAATTACGACTTTTTACATAGTATTTTATTTTCTATACCTACACCTTTACCTGTGCATATATATACATGCATATAAATTGAAGTGTTCATTTTTCATATTCCAATTTTGTTCATGAGAAAAGTAGATTTATTCTTTCCAAAATAAATTTATTGGGGTGACATTGGTTAATAAAATTATATAGGTTTCGAATATATAATTCTATAATACATCATCTGTATATCGCATTGCCTGCTCACCACCCAAAGTCAAACCCCCTTCCTTTACTATATATTTTGATTCTTTACCACCTCCTTCCCCTTTCCTTCTGGTAACCACCGTACTGTTGTCTGTGTCTTTGAGTCTTTGTTTGTTTGTCATTTGTTCCTTTAAATTTTATATCACACATATGAGTAAAATCATATGGTTCTTGACTTTTTTCATCTGACTTATTTTGCTTAGCATGATATTCTCATGACCCATTCATATTGTCAGGATTAACGTTATTTCATCTTTTTTATGGGAGAACAGTGTTCCATTGTATATCTGTACCACATCATTTTTAGCCAATTACCTATTGAAGGATACTTTGGCTTTTTCCATGTCTTGGCCCCCATGAATAATTCTGCAATGAACGTAGGGGTATGTACATTTTTATGAATAAATACTTTCAAATTCTTCTGGTAAATGCCCAGAAGAGTTGTTGGATCATATGGTTAAGGTCCTGAACAGACACTTCTCTCAAGAACACATACAAATGTCCAACAGATATATGAAAAATGCTCAGTTTCACTAGCTATTGGGGAAATGCAAATCAAAACTACAATAAGAAACCACCTCACACCTGTTAGAATTATTATTACCAACAAGACAAGTGATAACAAGTGTTGGAGCAGTTGTGGGGAAAAAAGAGCCCTCACACTGCTGGTGGAAATGTAAAGGGGCACACCCACTACGGGAAACAGTACAGAAGTTCCTCAAAAAATTAAAAATTAGAGTTATCATGTGACGCAGATTTACTCTTAATCCCATTTATGTGGAGAATAGCCCATTTTCCTTTCAAACCCACTCACTGTTTTTACAGCTTCCTTCTCTTTCTTATTATCCTTCACTAATAGAGACTTCAGCTACTAAGGCATACAGGACCACTTTCTGAAGAGTAACTGAAATTAACCACATACATCACTGATAATGGAGACAGGAAATGCAACACACGCTCTTCATGCGGAGAAAAGAGATCTGGTTGTTCTATTTGGAAACATGGAGTTCGACCCCTCCCCCTTTGTGAAATTACTGTGACTTGTCCTTTATGTCCTTTTCAAACCTTCGTATAATAAGGTTAGGCTCCACCTCTTGGCGAGGGGCTGTTCCTACTCTTTGCCCAGGTAGCTTGTCTGTCGCTGAGTCTTCACTCATCAGAGCTAGCAGTAGTGTGCTTGGCAACAAGATTGAGCAAAGAAAAGACCTGTACAGAGAGTACTCTTCAAAACCTCCTATTCTGAGAGCACCTGTTTCTCCAAGTGCTGTTTACTTCAGGACTTTCAGAGTCAGCAGGAAAGCTTTTCAACAAATCTGGTTTCTTTTCGAAACTATTTTCAGTAGTTTTGTTATATGTGCCTGGTAATTCACTTTAAGTGGTACAAGGATGGAGATAATGGATGGATAGGATTCTCAATGCTCTAAGGCTCTTTTATCGTGCCATTTTTTTCATAAATTTTATTTGCTAACATACAAAAATTGTGTAAACAAGAATAGGTTTAACATTGATACAGAAAATTTGTTAAAAGGGGCAAAGGCAGCACGGGCTCTTCTAATGTTGTTTATATTCTACACCCTTTTGCTCCTTCATACCCAGGACTCAATTGGAAACTCTCAGGATTGATTTTAGTCATTTCATGCAATTTCATACTGTACCTTGTCTTTCTGCAAAGCAAAGATAACACTGTAGTTCAAAACTTGACTATCCACAACCCTTAGGGGATATATTTTTTTATTATTTCTCAGCAGGAGCATTTAAAATGTCTTAAGCTATGTTTTGCACTTACCTGCATTCTTAAACATAGAATATAGATACAAATCTAATTATTATAAATCATCTGCTATTATTCTAGTGGTAGTTCTGATTTGAATTCAATGATATAATTTACTGCTAATTTATTTAGAACTATTTATCGCTGTCTGCAAATAACCTCAGACGCCTATACCATCACTCAATTTGTTTCTTCAAAACCCCTGCAGTTTGTAATTAAAAATACAATAATTATATATACAATAAAAATGATTATCATGGATAAAATGCACATTTATTTTTAATATAAAGAAGGCTTTTTGTTTGTTTTCAGAATGCTTCCTTTTTTGACTATTCACTGCAAATTACCAGTTTTCATTTTTACATGTCTCTCAAAATCATTGCAGTTTTATTAGAGTTAATGGGCTTTTGTCCTAGAGGAAAGATGCTATTGCATGTTATGCTTGTTCACTGAAGAATGAGGGTAAACTGCATTGTTTGGTTTATCAAGGCGATTGTTCATAAAGAATAAATAAATGCTCCACTGACAAAGAAGTTAGTCATGCATTTTAGCTTATGAGATGAATTAAAAGGCAATGAAAAGAAAATCACTTTCAAACCTGCTATGGGCAGCCCTCACTAATTATGTTTTTGCCTGTGGAATATGGATTTTGGAGGCTGTATTAAGAATCAGTGACACATGCATTATTTATATATAATAAAATATAAAATATTTACCATAAATAGGAAAGTGTGGTAATCCTTCCTTTTTAACATAATCCTATTACACTCATTTTTAAATTTAAATATCCACAAAGTATTTTATATTTGCAAAGAGAAGTTCTAAAACTCATAAAACCAGAAAGATTAATAATAATGCACATATCAAAATTAGATTAAAAAGGCAGGTTATGGCGCTGCCCTAGCATTAAAGAAGTTACAAAGATGCATTCATAGAATACCACCAACTATCCCAATGTTGCCAAAAAGCCCTTTCTCTGATTTTTGCAAAGAGAAACCACGCAAATTTTACTCTTTACTGACATGATTTAACTTTGATACGTGGTATTATTATTCCTCTCACTCTGGCAAGTTCTGGTTTTCTCAAGGCCTTTTCCCCCCAACTCTTCTGGAAATAAAATATCATATTTCCAACATTCAAATTAAAATATTATTCTCATAAATATAGGTACCAGGTTGGCTTATTTCCATATATCCTTTCCAATTTTAGGCTAAGCAAAAACATGCATTTAGAGTCATATTAATATTATTAAGACAAAAGACAACTCAACTTGATATCAAGAGAAATTATGAACTTCCAAGCAGTGTTTTATACAGAAAACATTGTTTTTGACATATTTTATTCAAATACCCATCTGATCACATTTGAATGGCCCAAGAACATTGAAATAATATGCTCAAAAGAAACAGATGTGAAAGTATGGCCTTCAAACATTATAGACAATTGATGATGCCCTGCTTGCCTGTGATCTTGTCAACAATAAAACCATATCCACACACCTCAGTGGCCACCAAACCCTTTGTCAGAGTTTCCTTAACTGTGAGCTCTTTGAGGTACAAGTTTGAGCACTATTGACTATTTTTTTTCAAGCTCTGAATAGCTGCAGAAATCTTAGCAAGCATTGGAGGAACTGGTTTGACCTTGGCATAATGTCAACAAGGGGCCAGTCCAAGATCTGAGTAAGTAACAGCAGCGTTTACTAGCACCGCAGCCTTCCCTGTGAGGTTGTACACAAATTGGACCATGGTTCTAGGATGGAAAGTTTGTGGTCTGGAATGGTCCCCTGAATGTCACCACACACTCATTTTTTAAATAACTGCAAATTACCATCCCTTTTTGAAGTATCATCTATTGGCATCAGGCTATGATATGAAATCCCCCCTTTTTTTCTCTCTCTTTTTTAATTTTATTTTTATTGTTGTTCTTGTACAGTTTTCTGTCTTCTACTCCCATCCCAGCCCACTGCCCCAGCCCTCCCCAGCTCCCTCCCATTTCCACCCCCCCCCAGCTTTTGTCCATGTGTCTTTTATACCTGTTGCTCTAAACCCTTCCCCCTTTCACCTGAAATTCCCTCCCCTCTCCTCTCTGGTGACTGTCAGCCTGTTCTCAATTTCAGTGTCTTTGGTTATATTATGCTTGTTTGTTTGTTCTGTTGATTAGGTTCCTGTTAAAAGTGAGATCATATGGTATTTGTCTTTCACATCCTGGTTTATTTCACTTAGTATAATGCTCTCCAGTTCCATCCATGCTGTTGCGAAGGGTAGGAGCTCCTTCTTTCTTTCTGCTGAAACCCTCTTTTAAAAAATGTTTACTAAAATTCTTTGCAGTTACAGTTGACATTTAATATTACATTAGTTTCAGGTATACAGCATAGTGGTTAGACATTTATATAATTTATGAAGTGACCTCTCCCATAAGCCTAGTACTTTTCTGATACCATGCATAGTTATTACATTATTGATTATAATGTAATCCCTAGGGTAACTTTTATAATAGTTTCCTCTTTGTAATTAGTTTTATTGACCATATTCTTGCCAACTCTAACACTCTTAATAGGGGTGCCCAATTCACAGCCTGCCAGGCTGCATGAGGCCCAGGATGGCATGAATGCAGCCCAACACAAAATCATAAATTTATTTAAAACATTACAAGATATTTTTGTTTTCATTAGTGTTTGTGTATATAATGTGTGGCTCAAGACAACTCTTCTTCCAGTGTGAGCAATAGACCAAAAGTTTGTATACCCTTGCCTAGAACTTAAAAACATATTTTATTTTTTACTGTTGGTATGATTATTGAAGGAAGATATTACTTTTAAGTTCTTTGGCTTCTTCATATCCTATACTACTTTTATCATCCCCCCTGCCTATTTTTTACCTGATTATGCTTCTGAATCCTGTACTTTTTCCACCATTCACCCTCTTCCCCCTCCCAGCTAGCTAATAACCTTCCAAAATGATCATCATATCTGTGATTCTGTACTTATTGTGGTTGTTTGCTTAGGAATTTTTTTAGATTCAGTCATTGATAGTTGTGAGTTTGTTGCCCTTTTAATGTTCATAGATTTTTGATCTTCTTTTTCTTAACCAAGTCCCTTTAATATTTCATGTAATAATGGATTGGTGGTGAACTCTGTTAGGTTTACCATGTCTGGGAAGCACTTTATCCATTCTAAATGATAGCTTTGCCGGATAGTGTAATCTAGGTTGTAGGTCCTTGCTTTTCATCCCTTTGAATACTTCTTGCCAGTCCCTTCTTGCTTGCAAAGTTTTGTTTGAGAAATCAGCTGATAATCTTATGGGAATTCCTTTGTACATAAGTCTCTGCTTTTCTCTTGCTGCTTTTAAATTTCTCTCTTTATCTTTAAATGTTGGCATTTTTATTATGATGTGTTCTGGTGTGGTCCTCTTTGAGTCCACGTTGTTGGGGACTCTCTGTGCTTCCTGGACATATATGTCTTTTTCCTTGCCAAATTAGGGAAGTTTTCTATCATTATTTTTCCAAATAAGTTTTCAGTAACTTGTTCTCCCTCTTCTCCTTCTGGCACCCCTATGACTCAGATGTGGGCACATTTGGTGATGTCCCAGAGCCTTCTTATGCTATCTTTGATTTTTGAATTCTAGCTTTTTCTTTCTGTTCTGGTTGACTGTTTATTTCTTCCTTAGGTTCCCAATGATTTATTTGAATCCCAGCTTCCTTCCCTTCATGGTTGGTTCCATGTGGATTTTTCCTTATTTCACTCAGTGTAGCCTTCATTTCTTCCCTTATGTGTTTGTTGTACTCAGTAAGATCTCTAAACATCTTGGTCACCAGAATTTTGAATTCTGCATCTGATAGGTTGGTTATCTCCATGTCTCTCAGTTCTTTTTCTGGAGTTTTCATCTGTTCTTTCATTTGGGCCAATTTCTTTGTCTCCTCAATTTGGCAGCCTCTATGTGTTTATTTCTATGTATTGGGTAGAGCTTCCTTGACTCTGCCTTGGCGCACCTGTTATGTTGTAAAGGGTGGAGCCTTGAGTATTGCCAAAGTGCGATGACCCACTTTAATGCTTTGTGGAGATAATGCTTTATGGCTCTGAGAGTGAACAATCCCACTTGCTTGGCTCTTGCCCTGTTTCCAATCACTTCTCCAACTTCCCATATGCTACTGGTGCCCTTTTAGCTGCTGCCCTGATGCTGAATCCCAGAGTGCGTGGGAATGCATACATTCTAGGATTGTGTGGGCCCTTTAAATGGACTCTCCTGAGAACTGTCACTTTCTTCTGACCCCATTGGTTTAACAGCCAGAAGTTATGAGGCTTTATTTTTTCAGCACTGGAGTCCTGGGGTGCACAGTCTGGCCTGGGGCTGGTATGGCTTACTCCTCAGGAGTCTTTACTGGTTTTTATCTGCCACAGGCAAATGTGGGACTGTCTGTTCCACCAGGACCCCTGCTGCTGTTTTCCACCACTGCCACACCACATCCTCCCCACTCTGGACCCTCCTATCATCTGGATGAATATTTCTTCTTAAATCCTAGGTTATTGGACTTCCATACAGTTCCATTTTCTGGCAGTTCTGGTTGTATTTTTTTTTGAGGCTAGTTATGATCCTTATTAGGTTTGTGCAAAGAAGTACCTACACCTCCATCTTGGCCAGAAATAAAAAAAAAAAGCTCTTTAATTTGCAAGGTTGTTTATGCATCTTGGGTATGCTTATTTTTGAAGGCATGTGCATTTTAAAATCACCTTTTGTATTCTGTATTCTAGCTTTTGATTGGAATAGAAATTTGGATTGGAGACAAAAGGAACTGTGATATACAATATACATGCTTATATCCAACTGAGAAGAACTACCACTTTTCTCTGTACTTCAGTCAGCAGGAGGTTTCCTTTTAGTTTGTTTAGAGGAATCAGGTGCTGTCATCTGCATGGCACGCAATATTTGACAAAAAAAATGTGTTATTTTCCCCTTCATGGCTTAAATGCTGAATGCCATAGAATCCTCTCTTTAGCTAAAGAACAGTTTAAGATTTCAACTGTGACAATAGTAGCAATAAAGTCAAATACAATTTTAAATTATTATACCTGATAGATTAAGAACCATTATCTGAATACCAAATAGAACCATAGTTTTCTATGATTAACATTACATATAAAACATTTGCGGCTGTCTCCGTCACTATGTGATCCCTTGGCCTCTTGCTGCCTCTATATTACCAAGATACTGCTTTCTAACAAACTGATTCTGGACAAGCTGGACGTGAAAGGGAAGTAAGTTGCCATGAGAGTGGACCTCATTGTTCCTATGAACAACAACCAGATAACAAATTACCAGAGAATCAAGGCTGCCATCCCAAGCATCAAATTCTGCTTGGGCAATGGAGCCAAGTCAGTTGTTCTCATGAGCCACCTGGGTCAGGCTGATGGTGTCCCCATACCTGACAAGTCCTCCTTGGAGCCGTTGCTGTAGAGCTGAAATCTCTGCTGGGCAAGGATGTTCTGTTCTTAAGGACTGTGTAGGCCCTGAAGTGGAGGAAGCTTGTGCGGACTCAGCACTGGGTCTGTCATCCTGCTGGAGAACCTTTGCTTTCCTATGGGGGAAGAAGGCAAGGGGAAAGATGCTTCTGGGAATTAGGTTAAAGCTGAGCCAGCTAAAATAGAATCTTTCCAAACTTCACTTTCTAAGCTGGAGGATATCTATGTCAATGATGCATTTGGCACTGCTCACCAGCTCACAGATCTATGGTGGGAGTCAATCTACCACAGAAAGCTGAAGGTTTTCTGATGAAGAAGGAGCTGAACTACTTTGCCAAGGCCTTGGAAAGCCCAGAGCTACACTTCCTGGCCATCCTGGGTGGAGCTAAAGTTGCAGACAAGATCCAGCTGTTCAATAATATGCTGGACAGAGTCAATGAGATGATTATTGGTGGTGTGATGACTTTTACCTTCCCTAAGGTGCTCAACAACATGGAGACTGGCACTTGTCTGTTTGATAGAGAGAGAGCCAAGATCACCAAAGATCTGATGTCTAAGGCTGAGAAAAATAGTGTGAAGATTACCTTGCTGGTTCACTTTGTGAGAATGCCAGGAGTGGCCAAGCCACTGTGGCCTCTGCCATACCTCCTGGCTGGATGGGCTTCGACTATGGTCCTGAGAGTAGCAAGAAATACACTGAGGCCTTCTCTAGGGCCAAGCAGATTGTGTGGAACGGACCTGTGGGTGTATTTGAATAGGAAACTTTTGCCCGAGGGTCCAAAGCCCTCAAGGACAAGGTGATGAAAGCCTCTTCCAGGGGCTGCATCACCATTATAGGTGGTGGAGATACTGCCATTTGCTGCACTAAATGGGACACAGAGGACAAATCAGCCACATCAGCACTCGGGGGTGGTGCCAGTTTAGAGCTCCTGGAAGGCAAAGCCCTTCCTGGAGTGGATGATCTCAGCAATAAAGTAGTGCTTTTCCTGCCTTTTGGTTCCTGGGCGTGTCCCCTAACTCAGCTTGGTGCTTTCCACATCTCTACTTGGTCCTGGCTAAAATCTTCCCCCATGGCAAGGTTCAGCAGCTAGTGGCCAAGAGATGCAGCCCAGGAACACTTAACACAGCTGCAGAGTGGCATATCATCTCATCTTCACTGAACCCTGGTTTCGACTATATTCTTCAGGATCCCATCTGAATTTCTTAGTGGCTAAACAGTTGTACACTCTATAGTGCATATATTGATCTTTTTGCCTGTTAAAGTAAACTGTTAGCTTAATTCTCTTCTGGGAATGGCTTACTCTGATTAGCTGTGTCATTATTTTGCCACTCAGCATGCAAACAAGATGCAATTCCAATTGTAGGGAGGGAGGGAGATGAAGTTGGTGATCTATTCAGTAAATAATAGAAGCATTCATTGAAACTGGAAAAAAAGAGTACACATACAACCACTTTGGAAAACTCTTTGGCATTATCTACTGAAGTTAATATACGCATACTCTAAGATCCTGCAGTTCAACTAGTAGACACATACCCAAGAGAAATGAATGTACCTATGTACCAAACACATATCCCAGGATGCTCACAGCAGTACTGTTAAAAACATCAATATTAGCATGCATAAATATTTTGTGGATTAGCCGTGTGAGGAATACTATGAAGCAGTAAAAAGGAACAAACAACCGCTATACCTGACAGCGTGAGTGAATCCTCTAACCTAATAGCTGCCCTTTTCTAGGCAGAGGCCACATGCCAGTCACATACTACCGTGGTTCAGGACACATAGGATACCTTTGTTTCTGGGGAGAGTTAATTTAAGCAAGCAATTTTTTTCTGCCTTAAAATTGATGACGTGGTTTCCCTAAAACCATTACCTCATTTATCCTATTAAAGGGAAAAATTGACCATTTTAAAAGAACATCATGCTTTGATGGCTGTCATCTGAGATATTTAGAGATCCTTTTAAAAAGTTAGCATCAAGAGGGGATAAAAGCAAAAGCAGTTATCTTACCCTGGATCTTATAGATCTTAATCTATGTACAGAAATGCCTAATATCCTGAAACCAGCCGTTTGTCTCTGATGGCATCTCTTTCCATTCTGTGACTGAGTGATGTGAAAGTCAGAGGAAGAGGTTAAATGGGATTTATAACATTTTTTAGTTTTTACAAATAAAGGAAATATAAATACAAAAAAATTAAGGACCTTGATATAAGATAAAATACATTTACTTACCTCTTCCCAATTTCTAGTCATCTTCCTCTTAGATGTCTAATGTTAACACTTTTTAGCTGTTTCTTTTGACACTTTATAATGATAGGTTTCTATTCATATTTCTCAATTTGTCAGTTTCAGATACTCAATTGATATTTTGTTTTTAGAAATCACAATTTAGCTTTCTTATAACCCATATTCCTTGTTTATCCCTCTAATATATCATGATTTTATTTAAATAGTATATATCCTTTATGATATAAATAATGTCTAATGTTAATATTTGGTCTTTCATGTTTACATGCCCTATCTTGAATTCTAATTTCTTTATTTTGTTCCCTGGTTTCTAATCCTTTATGTACTTCTTATATTGTTCATCATTGTTATATTATTTCCCTTCCTCACAAATATTTTAATACAGGGTGGGGAAAATAGGGTTATAGTTGTAAACTAAATAAATAATATGATAATAAATGATAATACAAGAATAAATTGCACATTTTGTGTACTCACAACTGTAAACCTACTTTTGCCCACCCATATATTCATTTTTGTTAGTAGTCTCACTTTTTTTTATCTGTGTTCTGCCTGACCAGGAGTTTATTGTTCTCCAGGCCTACTGCACTTTTTGGCACTGTGGAACCTCCTTGTCTAGGAATCTACACCTTCATCTTTCTTGGTTTACTTTTTCATTTTGCTTGAGCACATTGTCTAATAGTTTCTTAAGAAATGTTGCATGAGCAGTAAACGCTGTAAGTCTTTTGACACCGTTATTTATATTCAAATCACTTTTTATACACCACAGTAGTCCTCTTTAGTCTATGTACTTATTCCTTCAAGTTTGGGTAATATCTGTATTTTGTCAGTATGAATTTTATCTAGTTTTCCCACTTTATCTTTTTGAAGCTAGCAAGATTTGGCCTTTTTATATTGATAATCTCTATCATCTTCCTTCTCGTGTTTTAGTTCATACTTTTATAGACAACATCTTGAACTCTATCTTCCAAAATTTGTATCAAAAATTACCATCAGACCATCAGTCTTGAATAATCTTTAGCCTTTCAGATTTTTTTATTTAATAAAGTATGCTTTACTAAAAATCTGCATATCTTTATTTGCACTTAGCCTTTCACTTTGAGGTCCTGGAAGGGACCTGATTGAAGAGCTAATTAAGATGATTTAAAACACTGGGTTGTGAGGACAGGGCCATAAGGTGATTAGATAGACAGCCAGCTGTTTTGCTAGGGTGACATCAAATGCAAGAATGCGTAGATTTTATTTTCCCTCTGGGGGCATATCATTTCTCCAGAGAGGTAACCTTCGTACTTAGTCCTGGGGGAGAGGTGGCAAAAGTATTTGGGAACACAGCTGTTCTTGGCCACAAGTGGAAGAAGTGTTCACTCACATAGAAAAGTGTCCATCACTTTTTCCAAATTATATCTGTTATTATGAACCCATCTTAGGAACAAATTTTATTTCACATGACTGAATCATGGACAAAACAAAACACAAATGTAATGCCCTAGTAATTCTGAATCTTCACCTGTTGAGATTTGTATTTCAATATATAGAAAGCTTAAATCTCTGTTTTAGAATTATAGTCCACTTGATATAGGGGAGGCCTGGTTGCTAAATTACAATATCTCATGCAGCAAATAAACTGTTGAATGTTAAGCTGATTTTTTCAAAAATATTTATTTATCACTCATTTATTCCAAAATATTTCACCTATGCACCAACTGCTCTTTTTTTATTTTTTTAAGAATTTATTTATTTTTAGAGAGAAGACAAAGGGATGGACAAAGAGGAGAAAAACATCAATGTGTGGTTGCCTCTCACATGCCCCCTACTGGGGACCTGGCCTGCCACCTTGGCATGTTCCCTGACTGGTAATTAAACTGGCAACCCTTTGGTTCACAGGCCCATGCTCAGTCCACTTCAGCTACACCAGCCAGGGCTCAACTACTCTTCTATGTTGACTTTTCTTTATACAAAAGTTAAAATAATTTTGGACAAATTATTCAGATGCCAAAATTATATTTTCATTGATTTCAAGTATATCATAAGCTGGTAGAATTAAATATATGATTTATATAATGGAGCTTATTTCTTAAAATTATACAGAAAATGCACAGGATTCTGGAAATTGTAATGTTTAAGTGCTTAGAAGCTCTCTCCTGTAATTTTGCTACAAACACACATATATAAGTATATATAGTGTAGTTAGTTCTGTAACCACAGAATTAGCAGCAGTTTTGGAGAGAAAATGTAGAAGAAAGAATGCCCTGAGCATCCCTTTGAATAGCTCAGGCAAGAACAGGTGTTATTTTCCCAGGAGGAAACTCTAAGTGACTTTTTGTAATTGGAAGTATGTCGTACCCTGATAAGAACTTGTGGATAAGGAAACAAGAGAACAGCAAATAGCCAAAGGGAAGAAAGCTAAAAAAGCTTGCTGTGTTTCTTCACTTAAATATATGTTATTTCTTTAAGGACTGCAGGTTTTACAAAGAGCAGAAGACTAATTTAGGATGCTACTTACCTCTGTTTCCAGAAGAAAAAGACTCTTGTAGAATGTGATTTTTAGTAGGTCATGGACTAAAAATAAGCAACAAGACCTATCAGGTAGCTTTATGAACACCAAGGTTTAAGAAATTTCATGCTTTGGAGAGTTCTCCAGTGCTTTATACAATATTATAAGGGGAACAGCAGTAAAAAGTAACCATGCTAGTACACTTCTTACCATCTCTCTGGTAAGAAATTACTGAGAGTCAGAGTCTGTGGGATTTTGCTGTTTTTGTCTTGTTTGTTGGATAGTTTGCTCTGGATATTTGCTTATTTCTTTGCTTGTTGATTTTTAGTATATAAATAAAACTGTGCAAGGCCAAAAAAAGAAAATCTTTTAGGAGATTTTAAGATAACATCATACATTTTTTGAGGTCTTTTAAGGCTGAGATTCTATTTTGTTTTTCTTAAAAGGAATGTCACAATGCTGCACATTTTTGCTTATTTTACATTTTTGCTTATTCTACATTTTTGCTTATTCATGAAACTCAGAAGAAATTCTGTCCATTGACAATCTCTCATTGTGTATTCATCACCACTCTGAACCCTCATTTACTCTGAAATTAAGTGCTCAATGATATTCATGTCATAAATTCATTCTCAGTTGCAAAATGTTCTTGGTGCTTATGAAATTGTACTTTAATCACTTTGAGTCAAAAGTTTAGCAAAAACAGTACTTTGACATACAATGTCAGCATGTTCTTAGATTTTGATAAATGTGGACAAAATCAATGGATAGATACATAAGGAGAACCCAAATAAAATCATCATACTTCAAAAGCTTTTCTTAACATAACTCACAGCTATAGACTTTCCCTTTCAATAATAAAAGAAAATAAGTAAGTCATGGAAATATAATGTACAACATGATGACTATAATCAATAATAATTTATGATTAATTTAAAAGTTGCTAAGAAAGTAAATCTTGAGGTTCTAAATACAAGAAAAAATATTTTTGTACTGCATGGGGGCAGAGGATAACTAGATTTCATGTGATGATCATTTTGCAGTGGATTCAGATCTTGAATCATTATGTTGTACACCTGAAATTAATATGTGTCGATTAGAAGTCAATTTTAAATGGGAAAGAAAACAGTTTTGATAACTAGAAAGCATACTCCCACCCTTCTATTCAAGGTAAGTTATTTGCAGGAGACAGAATAATAACTCAAATATAAATAAATGAAGTCAATAACTTAAAAACACTGTTGTATTTCAATGTAATGTGAATTTTAAAGTTATTTAGTACTTCTAGTTTAGATATTTGAGCACACTAATTCCATTCATATGCCAACATCGATTGATACTTTGAATTTAAATATTGTCCATGATTAGATCCTGTTCTATCCATTTTCTCCTAATATGCCACCCTATTAGTTCTTCCCTTCAACATTTCACTTGTGTAATTCTTTCCCTCTTTAAAGACAAAACAAACAAAAATTATACACTACCATCCATTGCATCCATCTACATACCTGCTGCCTTCCTTATATCCATTCACTTCTCAACTGGTGATGATCCGCATTCAGTTTTCATCTCTCTATGAAGCTGTTCTCATTAAGTTCAGTTCCCCAGTAAGCCCTTAATTTCCGAATCCAGTGAAGATTTTCTCTGTCTTTCCTGAATTCTTTGTGACATTTAACGTGTCTGAGCACTCCCCTTTCTTTGAGGATTCTCTTCCATTGACTTCTGAAACAATATTTTTTTCTAATTACTTTCTACCATCTGTGTATCTGCACTTTCTTGTCATTTATTCCAAATGTATGTTGGAGACCCAGGATTAGACATTCAACCTACTCTGTTACTATATCTGTATTCTCACCTGAATGCCAGCAAAGGAATTTGGGGGTTGTTCTTGAGTCCTCCTTCTCTCTTACCCTCAAATTTAAAGAAGGTTCAATCTCATAGACTTTTACCTTTTTAACATCTCTTAATTTT
This sequence comes from Anoura caudifer, assembly GCA_004027475.1. NCBI lineage: Eukaryota > Metazoa > Chordata > Mammalia > Chiroptera > Phyllostomidae > Anoura > Anoura caudifer. The sequence goes on from PVKU01008517.1 coordinate 43,459, forward strand.
TTCCTCTTAGAGTTTTCTATAACTATTGTCAGTGCACCTCAGTCATGGCTATATCTTGCCTGCAATGCTAGGCAGCACTCTAATTTCCTGTTGTTCCTAGTCTTGCCAACCCCACTTAGTCACTCCTCTAAACTCCTTCCCTTCTAACACTTATCATTCACATATCAGTTTGTATTATTGCATCAATTCGCATCATAATATCATAACAATAATGCTATATGCAAATATCTTCCCATTTTTTGATTAGACAGAAGTGTGCCTAAAGAGTATCAAAATAAAATGTCCAGGACCTTAAGAAATATGTTCTTTTAATATAAAAAAAATAATTTTGTGCTATATAATTTTGGGGTTCACAATGTGTAGAAGCAAATCTTGCAATTACAGTTATTTCCCATTACACATAGTGATTGTCTATATCCGAGTGAATCAGTTGGGGAGTTTAATTTAGTTTGAATCATTGGGAAAGGAGAGATTGAGGTATTATAAAATGTGGAGAGTTAAGTGAAACATACATCTTTGCTATTTTTGCGTAAGGTAGACCTTTCCCTTCCAATTACAAAAAAGTCATTTTTACTCCCCTCTCTCTTGGGTTGCTTGTTTGCTATAGTAAGTACATTTCTGAGAAAAGTGAAAATATACATATACTCTGTCTTTGCATTTGAAACAGCAGGGATTCATACACAGGCTACTATTTTAAAAAATCAAGAATTGAATAATGAATTTTGTTTTTTTTTATTCAGGATGTTTTAAAGAAATAGTTATCTGAGAACAGGTATGATTTTTTAATAAAGGTGAAGACGTCACATTTAACTTTAATATAGCTACAATTACTCCTGTCATGAATTGCTTTGTTAGTAGGTCAAGGAGAAATTATACCTAAGAAGGGTCCATGGAGTAAAGAGACCAATCATATCAGAATTAAAATTAAATTGAAAAAATTTAAATCAAGGAAAGCATTTATTTCTACTTTTAGTATGATGTGCAAATTCATGCATTTTAAATGGGAAATGGGAAATTTCATAGCCGCTGAGCAGCAGTGATGTGAGCTCCGAGGTCAGGGTGGAGGCAGGGTATGGTATAGCTGTGGCAGCTTCTGCCCAGTTAGAAAATTACATTTGAAACATTCTAACTACATTATAGAGCCACAAGAAAATTTACAGTAATTTCTTTTTAGTGGAACAAAGATTTGCTCTTTTTCCATACAGATTCATTATCCAATCAAGCCACATTTATCAGGCAGTGCATGATTAGTCAGAGAAATGCATTTGCTATGCACACCCCTGCACACACTCACACACACAACATTTACCAACCAACTCTTATTTCTTTGTGTGTATCACCTTAGCCATCAACTAGAATTTGTATTTTAGTATGAATATTAAGTCACCTTACCAGAAATGCCTTTCTCTTAGCTCTGACTTGTGTAGCTCAGTTGGCTGGGCATCGTCCCACAAAGTGGAAGGTTGCTGGTTTGGTTCCCATTTAGGGCACATGCCTAGGTTGCAGGCGTGGTCACTGGCATGTGGGAGAGCAGCCGATCAATTGATGTTTCTCCCCCACATAGATGATTCTCTCCTTCCTTTTTTCCCTCCTCTCTCTCTAAAAATAAATAAAATCTTTCACTTAATCACTCTCTAAACTATTTTACCTAAAATGTGTTCATAATTTCATATTTAATATGATATGGAAATAGAATAAAAGGTTGTGTGAAATTAAAATTATGATATCAATAATTATTCTATCATGCAGAACAAAACAGGCATTTTGACCAGATAAAAAGGTATTTCTGTAAACAATGCTGCAATGAACATAGTGGTACATATATTCTTTTTTTCTTTCTTTCTTTTTTTTATTATTGTTCAACTATAGTTGTCCTCATTTTGGATATTTGCCTAGAAGTGGAATCTGTGGGTCATAATGCCATTTCAATTTTAAGTTTTTGAGGTAACTCCATACTGATTTCCACAGTGGCTGCACTAGTGTGCATCCCCACCAACAGTGCACGAGGATTCCCTTTTCTCCACAGCCTCTCCAATATTTGTTTGTTGATTTATTGATGATAGCCATTTTGGCAAGAGTGAGATGATATTTCATCGTGGTTTTAATTTGCATTTCTTAGATGATTAGTGATGTTGAGCATCTTTGCACATGTAGTTAGAAAATAGTCATGGAATATATAGGAAATATAGTCAATGATATTGTAATAACTATGTGTGGTGCCAGGTGGGGACTAAAAATATGAAGGGAACCACTTTGTAAAATATATGATTGTCTCATCACTATGCTGTACACCTGAAGCTAATACAAAATAATATTGAAGGTAACTGTAGTTGAAAAAAATTATAAAATAATAAAAAATAAATCAATTTCAATAAAAAGTATCTATGCTAATTAAATATAAACTATATCAACTAAATTTGTAAAAATTGATTTCTGTTAATTTATATAACATTCTAATTAAAACGAATATGTTTTAAAGTTGAAAGTAGAGCAGTGGTAAACAGTTTGCCTTGGACAATTGCATAAATGTGCAGTAAAATTCAGCCTAACAGCAAAGATGAATGTAGCATCTACAAATTTAGGAAAATACTTCAAGAATAAAGATATTTATGAGCAATTAGTATATCCATGATTTGTTAGAAGAAGAACTTATTGCGAGTGGAGATGCATTAACTCTTTCAGGCATAGAGATTTTATTTTCCAAATAATTTCATTCATATAAGTGATGTGCTTTGTCTAAGTTAGGATTCAGCTTCCAGCTGTTTTCTCGTATTGGAAAGTGAAACACAGAGGTTTAAAATTGTTCTGGGGACACAGCCTTTTCTGTCATGGATTCTAGCAGATGCTGGTATAATTTAATATTCGTGGAAGACAGAGCAAATATAGAATAGCATTAAATTGCTTTTGCTGAGTTTTCAAGCCAGATGTCCCTTGGCATTTACATGGAAGGAGTGTACTGCGTAACAAGTTGCATATTTTTGTGTGCAAGTTCTCAGCCATGGTATGTAGTCATTGGTGTTTTGACAGCCATCTGCTCAGGCCTTACTTTCTCTACTCAGCCATAGCTAAATTTCAACATTTTTCAAAGTGGAAAATTCCCGGTAGTTTTGAGTGTCAGAGAACAGGAAACTGTTCCTCAGTATTAGAAATAAAAAAAGTAATACGTATCTTTTGCTCAGTAATAACCTGCTGTGTTGAAAGAGAATGTCTTATAAATAGCAACACCAAATAAATAAGCTCTTTGAGAACAGAGACCCTCATCCTCTCAGTGAGGTGTGATTATGTGTGAGGCTCTAGCTAGACTGACCTAGGGAGTTCCAGAAATGAGTCACTGCACAGGGACTAGTTTAAGGTTGCCTTTGTCTTGTATACATTAAGCACTTCATAAATTTTGCTGAAAGAATGAATGAACATATTAGAATCCTTACATAATAGCCTGCTTATTTGTAGAAAATGTCTCCAAACAGCTGGCAGGTTTTCATGTGTTGAGATATGTGCAAACATGCACGCATATGTGTATGCATGTTTATGTATGTTTACACACTGTAAGTGAATGAGAGAGTTTGATAAGAATTTTTGAGCATTAACTATGCACTTACTAATATGCTAGGCATTCTGGAGATTCAAAACAATACATAAAAAGAATAAAATAAAAATTTTAAATGATAGATTTTATGATATAGATGAATTGATAAATAGGAAAGAATGGGGAATTTTTTAATCAAGAGGATGTATTTTGAAGGAAACATTAAATTTAGACCAATGGAGAATAATTGAAGTAGAATAATTAACACAATGTGGATGAGGTAAGTAATGTATTTGTGCATTAATTGAGTCATTTATCAAATTTTAAATTACTTCTTGAGTCCAGCATTTTATTAAAAAGTTATGTTATTAAAGAAGCTTTCAATTTAGCTTACATAAATGGAGACATAAACAACTATTATGTGTATCCAGAAATCTTAAGACCCTATATCTATCACTTCCATAAGCAGGACTTACAAGCCTGCTCCATTGCCCACAGGGTAGGCGAAACATGTTTCATGAAAGACGAACACATTACTGGGCATATTTATTGTAGCCCAGCAATATATAGTATTCTAAAAATCTTACTGATCTCTTGTTTCAACATGCTTGGAACTAGTTATGTTTAGAGTTTTGTGAGTGAATAAATATATATACTGAAAACATTTCATTCAGTAAGTTGAACTTCTTGAGTTTTAAATAAATTCTGAGGCCTGAGGGGATCAACATGGTCCTGAAATTTAATCTACTTTGTGTCTCTAAGTTTTCTCTTAGTATTGTACACTATTTATCAACAATTTAATATTTTGAATAAAATAATTACTTTTGGTATATTTTACTCTCACCTGTTTTTTCTATCCATAAACCAATCTAGTGGCCATATAAAATTGAGTATCAATAAGAAAAAAATGACCAAACTTTGACAATTCTGACATGACTGAATCCACCAAATATATGGCTGACTTCCAAAATAATCCAGGGTATATTATCTAGATATGATTTTTGATGATACAATATATGGTTAAATTAACCAGCAGTACAAAAAATAGATAAAATATTATTTAAAACACAGGAGAGAACAAGTTAGAGAAATGGGGAGACAAATCAGAAGTTTCATGCATAAAACTAAAGAGCAATTTATTCTGGAAGCAAAAATCTCATGACACTAAAACAAGATGATGAAGAAATTACTCTGCAAGTGTGGAGAAAAAAATAGCTTGTGATACCATAGTGATCTGAGAGCTCATTATACAGAAGAGACGAAGAGCTTTAACTACCATGCAATTAAAGTACTACAGAGTATAAATACGAGTGTATCGTGTGTGGCGGCTTATGAAAACTCAGAAGTGGGTGGAATTGTAGTAGAATGATGCTGTAGAAAAAGGAAATTGATTAGAAATATTTAATTAGAGGACAGCAAGTCACCTTCGGTAACATCTTTCAAGCAAGAATGTTTTGTTTTGGATATCATACTTATTGTAAGGTTGATATTCCAAAGGCTTATCATCCCTGGACATTTATGGAGATGCCCTCCTTCACCCCGATAATACATATTCTAGACTTCATCAGCTTGTCTGCCAGACAGGATTGGGAACTGGTAAGTTTCAGGGTGGACAATTAGTAACGAATCCACGTTATAAAGAATCATACTCTTCTCCATTTGTGCCCCAAACCCATTGACTCTAATGAAGATAAAACACTTTTTGAAAATATGGGAGTTCTTGGAATGAAAATACTTATAATGGTATTTATTCTGGGGAACTCTAAAGAAAATTAGAAAATTTACAGGGACTGAAGTTATCAAAGAACCTAAAATTGGTGATGATGACTTATTTCCTTAATGCCTACTAATGATTGGAGAAAAGAGAAATGCTTTCAAGTACATGAGTTTTGAGAAATTACATGAGTTCTAAAAAAAAGAATTGTGAGAAAAATAAAATATATGAATTCTGAGAAAAAAATATGCCACAAAATCAAAGGAAATTTTTGGAAATGTGTTTAATAAGCAGTAGTAATTTACTTTGGATCACATTTTAAAAGTAGTTTTTCAAAATTTTCTACCTTTGAAAGGCATAAATTGATTTTTAGGAATGGCAACCAGTTATAGAGCCTTTTGCCTTTACTGATTGGGTCAGATCTGTTACAGAATGGACTCACGGGAGGGGGGGACAAAATACTATTACCAAATGGACCCCCCTCTTCTCCCAGGGTCTGCCAGAGATTGGTGAAAAGGAAAGGAATTGTTTATTCAAAAAGTTATACAGACTTAGAATAATGACTTAATGTTTTCATCAAAATCCTAAAGTCCTTTAGAATACCCACAAACTCACACAGTCCTTCCTTCCTTCTCCCCCTGCCCTGTCTGGGATACCATATCTCAGGAAAAGAAATAGAAGTCCGTGGCTCAGGTAGCCCCTCAGTTCCAGGCACCATCAACCACGTTGCACCTTCTCGTAGCCCACCAGCAAGAGTTCTTTTACCCCTTTCCTTCACACAGCATCTCTCCTGCATTCTTCCAAACTGCTGGGAGAGAACTCTACATTGCTGGTATATCTTGCTTCCCAGCTTCCTAAGCTGCATGGCAAAGGGAGCCCCAAAGCTGCGTGGTCCCTTTCCTTTCTCCAAGCTCTCATGCAGGCACTGTAATCAGGGGGAGCTGCCTCCCAGTGACGTCTTGATTAGAAGTCACTCCCATCTCCCTGGCTCAAAGGTTGGCCACTGCTATTTAACATATCCATGAAACCCATTAAAAGTTATGCATAGGTTAAATGACCATTCCTGAGGTTATCTGCAAAACTGTTGCTATGCAAAACAGCTCTTAATGGCCCTGCTCCATGTGTCCCATCCCCCAGCTCAGACTTGTTGGGGTGAGGACATCCTATATTTTTTAATATTTCCTGGATGCCCTGAGTCCTAGACCCCATTACAAATCTCTGTTTGGGGGGTCCCCTGGTTTGCTGCTAGGGGGTCTCCTACTCTTTGCTGTCAACCCATACTTCTGGTCCTCTATTCACTATTTGCAATATGAGAATGCTTCTAACAAAATTTATCTAGCTTTGTAAAGACAGAGCGTTTAACTGCATGGTTCATTCTTCTATAATTACTGCTTAGCTAAGTGCCTGGACAGTTGGGAGAATTCAATAAATATGTGTCACATATAGTCAAATAAGACCTGGGATTGAATTCGAAAAACACAAGTTCCAGACTTAGGAAATTATCTGTCATTACTGATCTTCAATTATTTTATTTATAAAATTTAGATAATGAATGTCCCATGTATCTTATAGTTTCATTGTGAGAATCAAGATAAGTGACAATATTTTGTGAAGTTCAGTGCTACACATTTATTATTATCAATGAGTTGTGTTACTCAGACATTTACAGTACATACCATGCAACAGAAACTCCTGGGGTTTTTGTTTGTTTGTTTGTTTTTGCTTATTTCAAATCAGCTGAACTAGAACAAATAAACTTACCCCATGCAGAGGTTTTTGTTTTTGTTTTTTGAAGAAGTTGAACTGATAATTAAAATAATGCAAAGAATCTCTGGAGTCATTTACTACTTTTCTGAATATTTACTGAGTACCTCTTCGATGTTAATGACTTTAGTCATCTCTGACAATAAAAATATTAATAAAGTATGACTTCTATCTTCAAGGAACTTGCAGGTTAGTAACCACAGGATGTTGGTAAAAGGCAAAACAAAATTATGACAAAAACTCATATCTGAGAGTTTTATATGTATATGCTTGGTAAGTAAATATTATTATTAGCAAATGTATGCTAAATGACTATAAAATACTGATTTTTTACTTCAAGTATTTATGAGAGCAAACATAATATTTGTGATTTTTTTCTGCATATTTATTTATGCATTCAAACAGCTGCCAGAGAACAAGGTGTTTTGCTATAAACACTGTCAAATCTCACTTTGAAAAAAATTTGTCTATAAAACAAGTATTTCCATAAATATATGGAAGCTGCATAGAATGTGCTTTTAAAGCATAAAACAGAATTAGATGCTTGAGTCAGCTATGAAGTATTTTTTTTTTAATGTAACCCTCATTCTTAGCCATTATGGATCGGGCTAAGACCTGGTGCAATCTGAAAGTGATAATGAAATATAAAAGTTCCAGAAGCAACCCAGCAGTTAGGAAAGATCTCAGAGGAAATAAGATATAAGGAAGAAACTCTGTGAAAGATAGAAAGGTATGAAGGTGGAGGGAAGTTAAGGAGCGGAGATTTCTAGCCAAAATCCTGAGGAAGGGAAAGGCAGAGCCTTCTTCTAGAAACTGTTTAAAGGCAGTATTCTTTTAATGTGATGAGAAGATATTGTAAACCAGGATAGTAATTCTGAATCTATCCTAGATGTAATTATAATCCATTGAGAGATTTTAAGAGAAGTGACCTGATCAGATTTGTGTAAGAAAATCCATTTTGTTAAAAATAGACTGAAGAAAGGCAAAGGATAATCAGGAGCCCATTTGTGAGGCTGTTGCAGAGTCCAGATATCGAATGCTTCCAACGTGGCCCCAAGGTTGGCAGTGGTGGGAAGCAGGTGGACCTGAAATTAATGTTGAAGTTAGAATAGTATTTAGCGATGGACAGGCATGAGCAAAGACTCCCAGTTTTCTGTATGGGACACTGGGTGGATAAAGTGTGTTGAGCTGCAGGAAACTCAGAAGCTAATTGTTGTGTGTGTGGTAGGGGAATGGCAGTGGTGCTGGAGCACTGGAAATTGTTTGCTCTGTTTTGGGTAGATGGAATTTGAGATGCTCAATAAATATCTAAGTGGAGATGTCAACCCAGCAGTTGGATAAGTAAGCCTGGAGCTTCAAAAAGATAGCTGGCTGAAAGATATACGTTGGGAATTGTTGCCTATGCAGATGGCGTGTAAATGACTTAGAAATGCATGAAATTATCTGGGGAGGAGAATGAAATAAGAAAAGGATCTGAGATCTGCCCCAAGGAACTCTAAATCTAACTGATAAACACAAATGAAAAAGAGGGAAGTAAATGGTTTCTTTTTCCTTTTGTGTGGGTCTTTTAAGCCAGGGGAAATACAATGTAAAACAGTGTTGTTTTACGTGTGTTTCATCATAAGAGATAAGAAACTGTCTAGCAGTTCTAAAAGAGTAGAGCCCATGCGGAGCAGCCTCTTTTTGTTGCCATTGTATGCATCAAAGCTTACATGAGCTCCTTCTTATCTTTTTGTTTGAAAGATGTAAATATAAGCTAATGCTCCTTGCATAGCAATTAGCTGAGAGATTTACTATATTTTTATTTTTATATTTTGGATTGTTAGCAGGCCTAACATTCCAATTTGTAAATTTTTTATTTTACCAACATTCCTCTTGTAGAGTAATTGCCTAATTAAGGCTATACTTTCATTTTCAGTGACTTAAAAGTGTTTTGCATTTCCTCTCCTTTGCCTTTTTTACTTCACATTCTGAGCTTTCCAGCAGACCTGCCAAAGAGACATCTAGTTTATAGGCTTGGTTTTGGAACCCAGGCGGAAGAGAGCAGATACAGAACATATGTTTTGCTGATATTGATGAAGTGAAGTTGGGAGGATCTTGGAAGCAGTCTTATTCTCCCCAACTGCCACCCCCTCAACGAATATTTTGGGTATTCTTATGTTAGAACATCCTAAGTTAGTGCTCTAGCTATAATAATTATTTTGTATCATATGGTATTGAAAACCTTTAGGATGATTCCATGTTGTTCTATAAGTGGCACATTAAAAAAAGCAATTTGGCAATTCTGAGTTTAAATGGATAGTGGGTAAGAGTTCCATGCAAATCATAAGGGCCGAAAATCTTGTGACTAGAGCAGTGCCCATCAGATAACAGGTACTAAAAAATAATGGAAGTGGGGGTCGTGGGGGCCTGTATTTGGGGGAGATACTTTTGAAATTAGATAGATAATCTGTTCAGTCTAGCCATAGAGATATTTTGCAAAATTTGTTCTTGCTTTGCATTTCAATAAGTCTTTATTGCTTTTTATATCTTTTTTGAGAGGTAATATGGTCAACCCCAATTTGCCAAATTTAGAGTGGTTAGAGTTGGTTTCAAAAAAATGTTTGGAGGAGTTTGAAGAAGTTTGAGTACAAATGCCTCACTTGCATTCACTGCGAGAAAGATGCCCTCTAAGCTCTTCTGGTGTAACTGTTAGTGTTCTTGCCAGAAATCTGGGTTATAATAGCAGTCATTTTCTTACGTGGGTTTAAGTTTTCCATCACTGCAAATTTATAGTGTAATGCTGTCTTAATGAGATTAATGATGTCCTGTGTTAGGGATTTAATAAAATATTATATCACTTGCCCGGGCCAAGGAACTTCAATGGCATTTGGGTTCATAGTGGCCCTCTTAGTCCTGATTTTAGCCAGAATATGGGCTATATAGAGTTAAGTATTGGTGTTCTACAAGCAAACCCTGATTAAGATCCAATGAAGTATGGTTACATCTGGTTTGTTTCTGATGATCATAAAAATACTTAAATTTCCATCTTAATCTTTTTGGAAAAACCAAAGTATTTTAAAAATTAATTCCAAAGAGGAACATGTACTACTTTTTTTTATGATTACAAAAGAAGGAGACCAAACCGACCCAGAAGTCTCCAAAAATCTTGTCTTATTTGGAAGCTGGGAAGGACAGAACTAAACAACAGTAGAAGACAACTTTGAAAGGCCCGTGAACATGAGTTAGGACCAGAATTTGTGCTTTCCACTTTTTTTCCTGAACAATTGGATCCAACATTATTTTTTTCCACCTTGTAATCATTGTTTTGTCTAGACAGATATTAATTCAAATTGGACTGATTTTCTAGTTCTATGAAACTCCCTGTCTGCATCGTGGATCAAGAGCACCGGGTTACTTCCTGCGGCACACAGCTGGGAGTGATTCTCTTCAGCAACATTCTGCTTTGTCCCGTTTTGGTTTTATACTAATGTGTTCCTACACACCCACATAGCTGAGGATTTCAGCAGACAAGTGTCTCTTTTTCTTCCTTGACATGTCTCAGAACATTTTAAATTGGCAGATTCTCCTTTGTCTTTCAAATAGTGAAGTACTCGCAAACAGCTCTGTTTGCACGCATGAACATTATTTTTTTTAAAAAATGCTCCACAGACAGAGAAGACTGAAATGGAAAGTTACAATGATTCAAACAGACAGTTTCCTCTTAAGATTTTGAGGGACTATAGGGGCTTGGCATGAACAAGCAGGAGAAATACTGTGTACGAAGACCAGCATGACAGGAGAGAGAGAGACAAAAAAGAAAGAGAGCAAGGGAGAAGTGTAATGTATTGTTTAAATGTATTGTTGTATTGATTTTTTAAAGTGATTAAAAATCGAATATATTGAAGAAAATTGTTCTATTGACAGATGACTGTTCCATAGCAAGTCTTCAGTACCATCTGTTATCAATTCTATTAATGGGGGTCCTTGCAAGCTGGATGATAGTAATGAGAAACATTATTTGTGAAATTAAAATACATATATTGTGCATACCAATATATAAACATATATCATTATCTGTGACTGTGAATGATGGTATTATAATGCTTTAGGCACAGGCAATGAAGACAGATACTCCACAATATTCATTTAGTTTAATATCTAAACTGATGAAAACAAGAAAATATATTTATAAATTATTTTGCCAGTCTACATCAGAAAGACTTTTTAAAGGTATGAGTTAGATTGTGGTCATTTTTAAAATGATGATTTATAGTTAAAGTTAATCAAAATAAAGAGCACATTAGAAAAACAAAACACAACTAGAGGGCAACTTTCACTCGAAGGGAACAGAATTTTTAAAGTGGTACCGTGGCCACTGCTATTGTATAAGCATTTGTGTAAGAAGTTGTGATTGTTGTCACTACTACCATTCTTTCACATTTCACCCTAAAGATGTTTAAATGAAGCATTCTATACATATTTACCCACTTTGTCAGATACAATAAAGTTACTCTCTCGATCTTCCTATTTTTACTGTGTAGTTCTGTGTGTGTGTGTGTGTGTGTGTGTGAGTCCACATGAGTATGTGTAATTATATGATCTTTTTATCCATCTGGCTATTTAATCCCAAACAACAGAAGTCACCAAGAGTAAAAATGTATTTGAATCATTTGGCATAAGGTGCAGAATCACCGAAAAGATTTGAAAAGCAGGCTCAGGAGATGACTGACATCAAGGTCATTCCTAGGATTCACTGCCTGAGTAATCTAGTCACAGTTCCTTTGCAGACACTGCTGTGGCCTCTCCCTCTCCCACCCTCACTGGTACTATTATCTCTTTCACTATCATGATCTTATTTTACTTATCTCCTCAATCTTGTACTTCAAGTGTTCAATATCCAGAACCCTAGACCAAAGTCACGTACACATCCGCAAACTGCAAAAGGGAGTGGAGAAGAAAGCTCTCCCTACTTCCACTTCCTTGGGAAGAGATAGAGCACTGAATGCCCTCCGTGCTGTATACAAGGCCCACTTATGCCATGATAGAAACGAAGGCTGGATGTCTGCACAGCCAAGAGGTGATAAGGGTTTACTGCATTTTTCAGGTAGCTTAGTTTTTAGAAAGTTATTTTGCAGAGCTTGCACACCAAAACATAGCTCTACATTTCCACTAAATCAAGGGTCTGATTAGTTTAATGGCTTTTGTTTGCCACATTTCTCTCCAGAATGATGACACAAATGCATTTCATTACTCTTATTCAATAAATTCAAATTTGAGTGCCATTATATATTAGCTAGTGTTTTCCCTAAACTTAGGAATGTTACAGACTACAGATATGCTATAAAAGATACAGTTTTCCATGTGATGAGAGTTATAATAAAATATCAACTAAGTATCATGTAGACACCAAGAAGGAAACAACAGACTGTGTGGCAAGGTCAGGGGACACAGAACAGGGGCAACTTGAGCTGGGTCATGAAAGTTAAGTAGATGATTATGTTTTATTTTCTATTTTTTAAAGGAAATAAAGGAAAACATTCTGTAGAATAGACATGATAATATTATGACAAAGAATTTTCAAGACACCTGGTATATTTTTAAACAAATGTTACTACACTGGATGTGTAGGAAGGCATGAAAGAGGGTGGAAATCAGTGAGTTTAGAAAGGTGGATGGTGGCCAGGTTATAAATGTTAGATTACTGAGGAGTTTGGCTGTTATGCTATAGGCAACAGACAATGCACAGAGGTGTTTAAAAAAATAGGGATGTGATCAAACTTAATCTTTAGGAATATAATTTCTGTGGCAGTGTGAAAAATGAACAGAAGTGGAGTCATACAGGGAAGATTAGTTAGGATGCCTTTGCAGTAGATGTAAGGAGAATAGATATCCTCATACAAAAGTATAGATGATGGGTAGATAAATATACAGACACATAGATAGATAATGTTAATCTAGAGACAAGGTTTGGAAGAAGAAATCTTAGAATGGTGAGAAGTATGACATATTTGTCCTCAGAGTACCTTTTACCATTTTCTGGGTTTTTTTTTTTTTTTTGTGTGTGTGTGTGTGTGTGTGTGTGTGTGTGTGTGTAATAACATTTATTAAGGCTGGTTTATATTCACCTATTTAGTAAGAAGGGCAGAAATTTAAGGGATAAAGATGGCTGTGAATCAGTTACCAGTATTTATTAAATTCTATTTTATTGATTATGTTGTTACAGTTGTCCCAAATTTTCCCCCTTTGCTCCTCTCCACCCAGCACCCCCACTCCCTCAGGTAATCTCTACACCATTGTTTGCTTCCATGGGTCATGCATAGGTTCTTTGGCTACTCTGTTTCCTACACTGTACTTTACATCCCCATGGCTATTCTGTAACTGCCTGTTTGTACTTAATGCCTTCACTTCTTCATCCATTCCCCCACACACCTCTCCCAACTGGCAATCATCAAAGTGTTTTTCGTATCCATGATTCTGTCTCTATTCTTCTTGTTTGCGTAGTTTGTTTTGGGGGTTTGTTGTTGATAGATATGTATTTATTGCCACTATATTGTTGATAGTTTTGATCTTCTATTTCTTAAATAAATCCCTTTAATATTTTATGTAATAATGTTTTGGTGATGAAGAACTCCTTTAATTTTTTCTTGTCTGGGAAGTTCTTTATCTGCCCTTTGATTCTAAATGATAGCTTTGCTGGGTAGAGCAATCTTGGCTGTGGGTCCCTGCTTTTCATGACTTTAAATATTTCTTTCCAGTCCCCTTCAGCCTGCAAGGTTTCTTTTGAGAAATCAGTTGACAGTCTTATGAGAACTCCCTTGTAGGTGACTAACTTCTTTTCTCTCACTGCTTTTAATATTCCTCTTTATCTTTAACCTTTGGTATTTTAATTATGATAAGTCTTGGAGTGGGACTCTGCATCCATCTTGTTTGGAACTCTGTGCTCCCTGGACTTGCATGTCTATTTCCTTCACCAAATTAGGGAAGTTCTCTTTCATTATTTTTTCAAATAAATTTCCAACTTTTTGCTCTTCTTCTTCTCCTTCTGGTGCCCCTGTGACGCAAATGTTGGAAGGTTTGAAGTTGTCCCAGAGGCTGCTTATACTATCCTTGGGGTTTTTTGTTTGTTTGTTTGTTTGTTTTTGGGGGGGGGTTGTATTCTTTTTTCTCTTGTTGTTCTGATTGGTTGTTTTTTGCTTCCTTATGTTCCAAATCTTTGATTTTATTCTTGGCTTCATCCACTCTACTCTCATTTCCCTGTAAATTGGTTTTTATTTCAGTTAGTGAGTCCTTCATTTCTGACGAGATCTTTTTTTATGCTGCTGAGATCCTCATTAAGTTCCTTGAGCATCTGTATAAACAGTGTTTTGAACTCCACATCTGATAGATTGCTTATTTCTCTTTTTGTTCAGTTCTTTTTCTGGAGTTTTGATCTGTTCTTTCCATGTATCTTTGTCTCCTAATTTTGGCAACTTCCCTGTGTTTGTTTCTATGTATTAGGTAGAGCTGCTATGAGTCTCTGTCTTGGTAGTGTAGACTAATGTAGTAGGTGTCCTGTAGGGTCCAGTGTCACAGCCTCCTCTATCACCCAAGCTGGGTATTTGAGGTATGCCCTCTGTGTGGGCTAAGCACACCTTCCTCTAGTAGTTGAGACTTGATTGCTGTTGGCAGGTCAATAGGATGGATTTACCCAGGCCGGTCAGCTACAAGGACTGGCTGTGACCACTGACTACAAACCTCTACCCTCTGTAGAGGATCAGATCTGCAGGGGCAGCACAGTGGTGCTCTAATGAGGTCTGTAGCTGTTCACCACAGGCCGGGTGCACAGGCCCTGGGGTTTCCTGGGTGGTGCAGGATAAGGTCAGTCCCCACCTGTGTTCTGCCTGGGGTCACACTGTGTGAGACATAAAGGAATCTGAGATGGCACTTGTGCTGGCCTTGGTGATTCCCAGGCAAAGCCACACTGTGAATCTAGGGTGGCTGCTGCTAGTGCTAAGCCTGGGGCCACTTAGCAAGGGGTATGGTAGCTGGGGGCTTATTGAGGCTGGCTGTTGCTTATTTGATAGAACTTAGGAAGTTGTGAACCATGAGCCAAGACCAGTCATTCACATGGAAAAGTCGCTGTTAATGGTTTGGATGATATCGTAAGTTGTGCAGGATGGAGTCTCAGGGGATCTCCAGGGTGGGGCCAACAGTGTTAGCCAGGTTGATGTGATCTCAGATATGATACCTGCCTTCCAGCTCTGTGGCTCTTTAGGGGGAGGGCTCAGAAAAGTGACAATGGCCTCTGCCTACCTTTTTGTCTGGAGAAAGCTGTCTCCCAGTTCCTGCCTTGATGCCAGATACTTCAGTTCCTCCTTGTATGTCACTGGTGCCTTTCAAGCTGCTACACTGACCCAGGGCTGGAGCTCAGAGGGAGTGAGTCTGAGTAATTCCGTGTGTGGTTTCTGTAAGAGGAACTGCTTCGGACTCCGGAGGTTTCTTCCACCATCTCAATCCCCACTGATTTTCGCAGCCAAAAGTTATAGAGACTTCTCTTCCTGGCACTGAAACCGTGGGCTGGAGGGCCTGGGGTAGGGCTGAACTCCTCACTCCCAAGACATCCCTCTCAAATTTTATCTAACACACATGGAAGTGGGACCCACCTGTTCCGTGTCTCCTCCCTTCCTACCAGTCTGGATGGATGTGGTTTGTTTAGTTCTGTAGTTGGAATTCCATTCAAATTCTGATGGTTCTGAGTGATGATTGGTCTATAATTTAGGTGTAATTTTGATGTGATTGTGTGAGGAGATGAGCCATGTTTACCTATGCTGCCCTCTTGACTGGAAGTAGTTACCAATATTTTTGTAGTTGGTCTTCAGGAAGCCAGTTAATAATGGAGATGTGAAAGGTGGATGATTTGGGCTTTTAAAAAAGAAGTTGTGATTCACAAGTGGAACTGATTTGTAGGTAGTATGTGGAAATTTCCCTCTCTTCCCGGTGATTCTAGGATCCACTAGGGAAAGCTACAAAAGTGTCATTCTCAGAGGAAATTAAGACTTCAATTTCATTAAAAATATTGAAGGGCGCTTTCTTAGGATGGGAAAATTTATAAATAAATTATAAGACTTATAAAACTCTGATGGAAGTTGTCCTGTGAGTGTGAATATGGAAGGGAAAAGGGAAACTAGATAGCATAAGAGTCAGGACTTATGTTGGAGGAAAAAATGATTTTCATTTAGAGTAGGGAGGAGAGTGAGGCAGGGTGGAAATTTAATATTAAAATTAATTTTGCTTTATTTAGAATTGCAATAATTATGTTTAAAATCTAGTTGTGCCAGTTAGGTTCTGGAAATTATTTTATTTATTTGTAGTATTGTAACTAGGGTTCTTTGAACTGACTTTTTTTTTTTTTGGCTGCCAGAACAATCTTCTTGTTCATCACCTAGAGAAACATTGCCTGAGTCTGAGGGAAAAAGTCTGAAATGTGCCACACAGCAAATACTTACTCATACGTTGGAGGCATTTCACTGACTCAGTTGTAGTTCTTCAAAAGACAACACTTATGTATTAAATATGACTCTAAGTCTAAGTTGCTCATTTTTGCGAAGTAAAAGCTAGAAGAACTGGAAAACTGTATAAGGAAAATAGAACCACCTGCTGAGTTTTGGCCTGCAGGTGTCTCAAAGAGACTTTCAGCTGTTTTGCTAATCCAGTACTTTATTTTGCTTGGTTTTCCTGATTCTGAATAGGATTGCAAGTTTTCTTTTTTTTTTTTAAGATTTTATTTATTTATCTTTAGAGGGGAAGGGAAGGAGAGAGGGAGAGAAACATCAATGTGTGGTTGCCTCTCATGTGTCCCCTGCCGGGAACTGGCCTGCAACCCAGGCATATGCCCTGACTGGGAATTGAGCCACGATCCTTTGGTTCGCAGGCCCGTGCTCAATCCACTGATTTACACCAGCCAGGGCCTGCAAGTTTTCTTTTGTAGGATCCAATAATTGTTTTCACATTTGATTTAAGAAATGTGAATTTAATATTTTATTGTTACTGATATTGACAACTTCTAAAAATCCAGAGAATGAGATAGATCATATACATATACACACATGTGTACACATGTATGTATATTCACATATATGGTTACATATATACTACATATAATATTTCTGTAGATTCTTTGCCAAATTTCATTAAAAAAATTTTTCTGCCTAGAGAAAATTGAAAGAATCATAAAATAAACACCTATATTCATCTCTAGATTTAAAAATTAACATTTCTGTATTTGCTTTATCATACATCTACCCATTTTGTACATAACTATCCATAAATCTTTCTTACACTTTGATCTTTTGCATACTTCATGACTAAGCAATTCATCATAAATATCATTAACTAAAGTTCAAAAATGATTTACCTTTTTTCTAAGGAAAAATTTGCCTATAGTGAAATGTTCAAGTCTTCACTGGATGTAGTATTTACTCATTGAAAGTAGCATTAAAATTTTAACAAATAAATTGAAAGTAACATTAAAATTTTAACAAATATATATACACACATGTATGTAATAGAGAATATATAATATGAATATAGAGAATATATATGTGCCCAGATGTAATCTGTATTATACAAACTCCTATTGGAATGTTAGCATCACCCCGGAAGTTTCCTTTATGCCTGTTCATAATCAGTCTTTACCCCTAAAGTCAACCTTTTTTAATATGTTATTTTCCCAATGGATTATGCTTACTTGTTCTTGAAGGTCACTTAAATGAGTAGTAGAGTATGCATACTTTCTCTCTTTTTTTTGTAAAACTTCTATTTTTTGGAATCATACTATTAGGAGTCATCTTCTTGTTGCATATATCAGTAGTTTCATTCATTTTAGTGTGGGATCGTATTCCATTGTATGAATACACCTAGGTTCTGTATCAGTTCTTCCATTGATGGAAACATAGACTACTTACAGATTTGACTCCTATGAGAAAAGCTTCTATGAACATTCTTGTATAGGTCTCTTCAGGGAAAGATACTGTTATTTCTATTGGGTAGTAACCTAAGAATGGAATTTTGGCATCATGAGGTAGTTCTACATTGAAATTTATTTTAAACGCCTGTTTTCTAAAGTGGTTGTATTGATTTATACAACTAATAACAATGGAGTAGAGTTCCAGTTGCTCCACAAACTTTTAAACATTTGGTGTTGTCAGTCTTTTTAATATTATACTCTTAACCTAAAGCAAAATAATCTTGTAGGTACATAAATTTACCACTCTCCATCCACCCTCTATTCTTTTGTTATAATCACCATATATATTAAATGAACATATGTTGAAACCCCCCAAAGCAATATTATCATTTTTCTTTAAACATTGAAATGTATTTAGAGAATTTAGAAGAAAGTCTATTGATTTATATTCATGATTACTTACACTTTTTTCTGTTATCATCAATTTTCTATTAAACTCATGCAGTGATTTTTTCTTCTTTTAAAAAAATTTTTATTGTTGTTCAGTTATAGTTGTCCCCATTTCCCTCCATTACCCTCTCCTGCCCAACTCACCCCCCCCCACCTTCCACATTCAATCCAACCTCACGTTGTCTTTGTCCATGGGTCCTTTATACATGTTCCTTGACTTGACCCTTCCCCTTCTTTCCCCCATTACTCCCCTTCCCTCTCCCCTCTGATCACTGTCAGTTTGTTCTTTATTTCCATGTCTCTGGTTCTGTTTTTCTTACTTGTTTGTTTTGTTCATTAAGTTCCACTTATAGGTGAGATCATATGGTAGTTTTCTTTCACCACCTGGCTTATTTCGTGTAGCATAATACCCTCCAGTTCCATCCATGTTGTCATGAGGGTAGGAGTTCCTTCATTCTTTCTGCTGTGCAGTATTCCATTGTGTAAATGTTCCACAGTTTTTTTGATCCACTCCTTTGCAGATGGACACTTAGGCTATTTCCAGCACTTGGTTATTGTAAATAAGGTTGCTAAGAACATTGGGTGCATAGGTTCTTTTGAATTGGTGTTACAGGATTCTTAGGGCATAATCCCAGCAATGGAATAGCTGGGTCAAAAGACAGTTCTATTTTTAGTTTTTTTGAGGAAATTCCATACTGTTTTCCATAGCGGCTGTACCAGTCTGCATTTCCACCAACAATGCGCTAGGGTTCTCTTTTCTCCACAGCCTCTCCAGCACTTGTTGTTTGTTGATTTATGATGGCCATTCTGATCAGTATCAAGTGGTATCTCATTGCTATTTTAATATGAATCTCTCTAATGGCTATTGATGCTGAGTATCCTCTCATATGTCTCTGGGCCCTCTGTATATCCTCCTTGGAAAAGTGTCTGTTCAGGTCCTTTGCCCATTTTTTAATTGGGTTGTTTGTCTTCCTGGAGAGGAGTCATGTTGATGTACTTTTTTTAGTTTGTATTTGGCATTTTCTGCAGTTTGTATTCCTCTTCTGAGATTTCCACTTTTTCTTCTTTTATAATTATATTTTGAGTTGCCCTTGATCATTGTTGTAAAAACTTCTTTTAAACATTTTTGTGCTTGTTCCAGAATCTGGGTAATGTTGATGTTGGTCCCCACTCACTGCTTCTCTCATAAATATGAATGACATTTGATTGTTTCTTTGTATGTCTAGTATTTTTATATTGAATTCTGGATATTATGAAGGATACACTGTAGAAATAGGGATTCTTTTACATCCTTCTGAAGAATAATTATCCATTGTTCATTTTCTTGTTACATTAGTTGGTTAAATTATCTGTGCTCAAGCTCCAAACTCTTGTATTTCTTGTAACATGCAACAACTGTGATCATTGTTTTAGCACCAACTGGGGTACTTTGAGACTGCCTAGGGCATATGTGTATCTGGCGTCAGTGAGGAATTTGGGAAGAGTTTATACTCCTATTCCGAGGCTCCCTTTCTGTGGGTTTGTTTCTCCCAGTATTGTTTTCACTTTCCAGCAACTGTGGTTGCTCTTAGTTCTGTCCTCTGGTTCTTCAAGACAGTTAAAAAAGAGACAGTAAAAGTTTGGGTTTCTTTCTCTTTTTAAAAATTATTTTATTGCTGTTCAATTACAGTTGTCTGCATTTATCCCCCACCATTCCCCCCCTGCACTAGCCAAACCCACCTGTCTCCCTAGCTTTCACCCCCCCATTGGCTTTGTCCATGTGTCCTTTATGGTTGTTCCTGAAAACCCTTTCCTCCATTGTCCCCCCTCCCACCTCCTCTCTGGTTACTGTCAGCCTGTTCTCAATTTCAGTGTCTTTGGTTGTATTTTGCTTGTTTTTTTCTTTTGTTGATTAGGTTCCAGTTAAAGGTGAGGTCATATGGTATCTGTCCCTCACCACCTGGCTTATTGGGTTTCCATTTGAGTTTTAGCCACCTTGCATTGTGCAGTCTGTAGTACTTCCAATGTCATCCTTCTTCTAAGCATACACATCCCTCCTGGATTACGTACTTTGGGTTTAGTCTCCCATGTATTCAGATATCTTGGGTCTTTAAAAAATATATTTTTGTTCATAAAATATGAGCACAGCTGTTATCGGTGAGAGATTTGGTCCAATAGAAGCTAATCCACATTATTAAAAGTAGAACCTCTATATGAAGGTTTAAAAATGCTTCTGTCATTTAAATCTAGAATTTGGGGTGTTGATCATTGAAATTAAAAAAACTTGTGTGAACATATTATAGTATTTAAGCAAGCATATATAGAATAAAAACATTAGAAATCTAGTAAATTTTCTAAATGTTTGCCATATTATAGCAGAATTCTTATTTTTTACATTATGTAGATTTAGACTTTTCTTAGATCATCTGCTTACTAAATGTATATATATTACAGAATTTAATATATTATCATCTTCATAGTATATATATTTTAATCTTTAGCAGGAATATATAATATAGAGAGAATAAATATTATTTATGTTTTGTTCAGATTTTGTTTTTTAAGCCACAATCCAACAATTTATTTATTCTAGCCACTATTCAGGAAAAAAAAGTCAATTATAACTGTATGGATAATGATGACTGGCTTTTATGTCATTAACAGTACATGACCTCAAGTTGAACAAAGAGGCTGTTAGGTCAATACTCTATAAAGGTTCACCAGCTATTTGTAGTTCATTTACACTTGCAATGTTTATATAATCCTAACCAAGTAACCCATATTGAATATGGCAATAAATATTGCTCTGCTGCTTTTGAATGGGAATAAATAGGTACAGCCTAATAGACCTAATCTCTAATGAAAATGGTCTGTAATCTATAATACAACCTGCTAAAGATTGAATATAAGCTCAGATATTGACTAACTCTTCAAATTAATCATTAGCAACTGATTCGGGGCCTTTCCTGACCAATGCACTTCATTGATTTTTTTAAAAAAATAAGCAGCAAAAGAGCTGATAAAATTTTAGTATGCAATGTTCTCTGACCACCAACCAAGGCAATTAAATTGTGTAAGGGTTAATTTTGAGTACATGATCAATAAGTATAATAGAAACAAGTCAATGGAAAGAACCAAGAAATAACAAACGTAAATGTCAGTAATGTTTTATTTTATGAGTAAAAAACTCAATAAAGCATCAAAGGGATGAGGATTGAATATTTCTTTTATTAAATATATGAATTAATAAGCTTTGGGGAAGACTGGGTTTTGGCTCCTCTTCATGCTCAAAGAGAATAAATCTGAGTTAAAGAGCTGACTTCAAATCTTACTAATTAGTTATTAATCTTACTAATTTATAACTTTGTGCATATTGTTTATCTTCTCTGAGATGCACTTTCTTCATTTGTAAAATGGGGCCAATAAAACATGTCCAATAGGGTTACTGGGGATTACACCGTATTATTTAATGAATGTGAAATAGTTTTTGAATGAATATTACTTCTATACCTGTAATTCTTTTATAACCATGTCATTTTGCTCACATTTTATTTATTTAATTCTGTAGGGGAATTGGGATGCCATTCAATTCTATATTCACCAGCCATATCTCTGTTTAGACCCCTTTTGTGATTACTTAGATCTGAGAAAGTATAGGTCTGACCAATTCAAATTAGGTCCCACAGGACTGCCCCAAAGCAGGGCGTGGAGATTCTGACCCATACCTACGAAACAGAACCCAAGGTCATGGTCAAGGTCAGGATGAGTCAGAGGTAAAGGAGAAGACAAAAATCATAGAACAAAACTGACAATGTCTTGGTACAGTTTTAGAGATGTTGGCTCCTGCACAAAAGAATGTTTGCATAAGAAACTTGGCTTTCCTTGAAGGGGCTACAAGGGGTTGAACTACCTAAACTGATTCCGCAGGGGCAGCAAGAACAAAATTGAAATTGTTTCCAATAACCCTTATATACACAATCAGTTAAAACTAAAAAGAAGATAAATAACCTTTGTATAGCACTGTACTTTTTAAAAGCACTCTATATTTCCTCATAATATAAATAATATCAGTTTTATGAGCAGCTAATATATTCCCAACCTTATATTAGCTGACCTCACACCACATTGACAGGATGTCCCATGGAATTGGGTTTAGAGCATAAAGGTGATGTGGGGGCCTGGGAGAGGCGAATTTGTCAGGAAGAATGAGTTTTATATTGACTTCCGTTAAGCAAGAAAAAAGTTCTGAACCCCTGGGAAACAAAGGAAAATTGGAAATTTAAAAAAACAATAAGGTGGTGAAAAGCACAAGGCAAGAGGGCTATGGGGTTGGTGGGGGCTGGATTGGAACAGCAGAATCAGGGGGATTCTAGAAACTTAACAATATGAGGAGAGAGGAATAGAGAGAAGATTCTCTGGAGGCAGCTTTTTGGGATTCTGAGAGACTGAGATGAGAACTGAGGTGTTGCCTGTCATATAAATTCGCTTACCTATCTGGAAATTTTGAAAGCGATTACAACAGGGACTCAAATTATTAAAATTATTTTTCATTTTCTGTACTATTGCATATTTCAGTGAGATTCTAAGTTTAAACAGGACCACAAATTTGTACTAGATTTATGTAGGTTTCATATGGCACTTGTAGAAACCATGCAGTATCATGGTTAAGAAGATAAATTCTGAAGCCAAATTGCTTGGACTTAAATCACAGCTCTGGTACTTGCTAGTTGTCTGCTTGGGCAAACTGTGAACATTTTAATGGAATAGGGGTTATAGTAGTGTGTAGCTCATACAGGTGTTGTGTGTACCAAGCAAGTTATTCCATGCAGACATAGTGTGTTAGTCCCTGACAGAATGGTGCCTGGCACATTATAAACATTCATTAACGCTATATATTGTTGTTGCTGTTATTCAGAAGCAGAAGAACATTTATGAGGCCAGAATTTAAAATTAATTTATTTTAGAAATATTTTGAGTAGTTACTCTGTACCCAGCATGTGCTGAGATTTGAAGATAAGACAGAAGTGAACTCAAAACTCTAGGGATCTCAGCAGAACATCAGGACACAAGATTTAGTCAGAAAAGGAGGAAAGGGAGTTTGGTTAGAGGTTAAATTAATTAGACCTACTTGGCACCTGTATAGAACAGAAACCTCCTAGATAGTTAGCATGTACCTCACATAGCTTCAGTCAAATTATCTGTGATCCCAAATACTCCAAGATGAGTTTTTCAGTTAAAGAATTATTTGTGCTGAGTGATTTTACTATATTATCATTGAAAAGAGGTCAATCAAATGCAAATACTAGATATGTATGAAGCAGAACTGAGTCACAGAAAGTAAAGAGCTTGAGTTGGCTTCTCATGGAATGGAAGGCCTCCCAGCCCTGCACTGAAATTGGCCTCTAACATTGTTTCTAGGAAAGGAAGTACTTTTTTTTATCTAACAAATAATTTCTGGTATATGATATGGATTACTATGATACAGCCATGTAGCAGAGAAGGTAGTAAAGAATAGTTTTCCAAAATTTTTAGCATTTACAATCTTCTTCAGTCTGGATATAAAGGAGTTACAATAACCCTTTATATTAAATGATAATTGGAGCAGAAAAATGACCATGAAAAACATAGATGCATAGTTGTACAAAGTATTTACACATGATGATAGTTTATTCTAGATGCAGTGATTTTCAACCTTTTGCATCTCATGGAATACATAAACTAATTACTAAAATTCTGCAACACACACAAAATATATTTTTCATTGATCTGATAAAAATAGGTATAATTTTGATTCATTAAAAAAAGTAATAATAGAAATTACCTCTCTTTTTGCTCAAAAGTGACTTTTTAAAAATCAGGTCTTTATAATCACGTACAAGAGTTTCTGGTACCAAGAATTAACCAATCAAATGCAATCTTATTATGTGACATGACCAATGAGATGAAACTCTGTTATATGACCTATATATTTATGGCTCAAGATCGGATATTCACACCAGATAGCTATTGTTGTGTTGACTGTTTTCATCTTTTTTATTTGACAGTTTAATAGAAAAGAGGTCATACCCCTGACTAAAGAGTCAGGTATTGTATGTTTTAAAAATTCTTGTGGCAGAGTGGTTGAAAATCTCTGTATTAGATAATAGCTGAAATGGAAGATGAAAGACAAAATAAGATTTTTGCCAATAACATGAATGAAAGATTTTTAAAGAGTATGTGTTAGAGACAGTACTTTCTAATTCAGTAGTAGAGGTTAATAAATTAAGATTTCTTTAAAATCCATATTAAAGATGCAAAAAGAAAAATATTATTTTGATAATATATACTATGTATGTGTTGTACTTAAGTCAGATATTTGTCATTGATTATTTTATTTTGATTAGTGCTCTGAAAAATATCTTAACTTCATTTTAAAATGCAGCAAAATCATAGCACATTGCTTCTGGCCCACACACCTTCATCTGTTCCATTTTTTTTCAGGTTTATTCCCTGCTGTCTTGAATCTTGCTTCTAATGCTCTCATCACTACAAATGCAACATGTGGAGAAAAAGAACCTGAAATGTATTGCAAATTGGTGGAACATGTGCCTGGGCAGCCCGTGAGGAACCCCCAATGTCGAATCTGCAACCAAAACAGCAGCAATCCAAATCGTATGTATTTTGATATGTTTCTTGTGGCAACGGAAAGGATTTATAATAGAGAGATTTTGTGGAAAATCTGCATTCATAGTCAAGGGGCCTATGATCCTCAGGATTCCCAGCATTCTTGTCTACTGAGAGCTTATTTACAGCCCTTCTCTGTCATGACAAACATTAGACTTCCTTATCTAACGCAGGTACAGTGCTGGAGTGGGGTTTTCTAGCTGAAGACCCTCGGCAGTCAGTAGGTTTGCTGTCTCCAAACCAGTATCTGAGGATGTGGTTGTTAATTTAGGCTTTAGTCATTCATTGGTCACTTATGTACCAGGTACAGTGGTGGGGACCCCTGGCTTCAACAAATGAGAAATGGGCAAACAAAGCAGACTATTGCTAGCTGGATAGTGTGGTAAGTACAAAAGAAAGAATGAGCATAGAGAGAGGATAGTCACAAATTCAGTCTTTGTATAAATGAAGGCCTGGCAAACAAAATGATATCTAAGCTGAGATTCAAGGACAAGTTTGGGTTGAACAAGAGAGAAGAGAGAGAAAGGAAAAGTAGGAATTCCAGGAAGAGAAATCAGAGTAAGAAAGGAAACCTCATTTGTTCTGGGAAATACAAGGATTTAGGGGTGGCTAGAACTGAGGGTGTCAAAGGACAGAGGGTAGAGATGAGTCTGATGCAGAGGCATGAACCAGATAACGAAAGGTCTTAATCCCCACCAGAGGAGTGTTGTACCTATTCAAGTGTTTGAACACCTGCCACTAGCAATGGATTGTACTGAAGCATAATATTAAGTCACACATACATACAATGTTAAGGCCCTTCACTTAAGGGACTTAGAGGGGAAAATAGGGGAAACAGAAAAGTAAATTGAGTGCTAAGGGAACATTTAGGGATTCCTGGGAGAAAGCAACCTATAAAATGAAAAAGAGAAAAATATTTTTTAAATATTTTATTTATTTATTTGTAGAGAAAGGGGAAGTGAAGGAGAAAGAGAGGGAGAGAAACATCAGTGGGTGAGAGATACATTGTTTGGTAGCCCCTTGCACGCCCCCAGCTGGGCACCTGGCCTGCAACCCAGGCATATGCCCTGACTGCCTGACTGTGAATTGAACTGGCAATTTTTCAATTCTCAGGCCGGCTTTCAGTCCACTGAGCCACACCAGCCAGATCTGGAGATAGATATTATATAAGAAAAAGCATACATAAATCCTGAAGGTATAGAACAGCATGATATATTCAGAGAACTGTAAGTAATTTAGTTTAACCAGTAAAGCATTTCTATGAGCAAAGGGGGAATGGTGGGAGATGGCAGTTGATTTAGAAATATGCATTAGGAAGTCATCAAATACATACATAGGGGAGGTTAATAAAGTGAATAATGTCAATGAGGTAAGTTATAAAGGGATTAAACTTCACAGTTATATTACTTTTAAATTTGCTTAATGTTCCTTCCATTTTTGTTTTAAATTATAAAACTTATAATACTAAAAAGGTTTCACAATTTAAATTTTTGTATCAAAGAAAGTTGGGAGGCATTGTGCATTCTTTCTTGTAGCTGGTTAAAAGGAAGAATGCATAGTCCCCTCTCTGTTGCCTAATTTAGAGATCCTGAAAACAACATGTTTGGACAGTTGGAACTTTTGCGATTAAAATTTCTGGTCTGATAGGAGACAGAATGTTACCCCCCCCCCCAAAAAAAAAAAAGTGAAGAAACCAAAGACGGCAACCACCAGAACCTCCCTTGCCTTTTGCTGACTCCAGCTATTTTCTGTGGTGCAGGTGGGTATGGTACGGGCGTAGGGGTGAGGAGAGACGGTGTCACCACATCCCATCTGTTTGCTATTCCTATATAGCATGATAAGAACAAAGGCTCTAAACTGAGCTCTGGAAAAACATCAGAATCAAGAAAGTTGAAATAAGGGTCAACTAATGAATCAATTGATGGACTATGAGCTTTAGGGTCATTAGGGAAAATGATGAAGGTGGGGAGAAATTGCCATTGGTTCAGGAACTGGTGGCCTTGATGATTTCTTAAAGGATGTGAGAAAGCCTGGAGGCATGGACGTATTTTAGGGGGAGTGGAGGGTTGGTGTTGAGACTGTATGGATGTGTGCTTAGGATGGGGTAGGCAGAGAGGGAGAGTTAAAGAATATAAAGTAATGTGTGTATGTGTGTCTGCATGGATACATGTATATACGTATGCCTGTATATGTGTATATCTATATGTATATAAATATAAATCCATATAAAGGGTGTGGCAAAAGAAGGTTTACAGTTATATGTGAAAGTTTATTCTTGTATTATTTATTAATTATTGTTTTATTTTTCATACAAATAACTGAAATCCTACTTTTGCCCCAACCTGTTTTTATAGTTCCTGCCTGCAAGTGTATGTTAGGATCAATAAGGCTTGGATATAGAAAGCAAGTAAACAAATATTAAAAATAGTAAATTCAAGACTATACCTGGGATACATGTTATAAGTGATATGAGTTTCTGAGAAGTAAAGCATCAGTGGGACCTGAAGGAATAAGAGAAAGTTCCAAGGAGGTGGTTAGTCTTAGAAGGGCACTAAAAAGCTGAATTACTTGAGATAAGAGGGGAAGGCATTTCAGAAATGGGGAAAAAAAGGAACTGTCATCAGGCATGAGAGACAGGTTAGAAGTAAAGTGCAAAAATGGGGCTAGAAAAAAAAGTGAGTGGAGACTTTCGGTTGGAAAAGTGGATGAGATGCATCCACTAAATTGAGGCCAAGAGTGGCTTTTACTCCCCTCTCCAGAGTTCTATATTCAGGGTCTCTTTGTCTCAGCGGAAGACATTCATATTCAATCTTATTCCATATTTTCACATTGGGACAAAAATGTAATTTTTTTAGTGAAGCAGATACCTATGAGATGTACTTTATATTTTCCATTTTTATTTATTTGTAGTGTTTTTAAAATTTATCACAGCCTAGATTTACTTTGTGGGATTAATTTTAAATTACCAGCTTTATTACATTTTAAGTTCCTGTTTTAGAACTAGACATTTAGAAAGCATAATATTCCACAAGAACAAAAATCTAGGAATAACACACATGGATATATTTTAGGAAAAGTTGGAGCAAATGATGATAAAATTCCACAAATTCAGTGAACAGCTACAGTAAATCTGGAAAGCTTATACTTAGTTATCACACAAAGAAAACGAAACTTGAACTTTCAGCTGTTCATAGATTGTGCTTCCTAATTAAAAACTAACAGTTGGAAAGATTTACTTTATTAAGAATTTTCTCACCAAACTTTAGATGCAGTTAGCTTTCAATTGACTTGCATAGCTATTCCTGTTAAGGATGTTCTAAGTTTCTATCTTGTAAATAAGGGAACTATGCCACCAATTAATCAGTTTTTGCAAATTAATTATGATTAAACTTTCATAATGGGGATTAGGGTTAATTGTTAATTCATCTCCCAGTCTTCCTTTTTGTGAATAAGTCTTATATCAATTTGAACTGAGGTGGCAGATATCCAGATTTCCAATTAGACAGCTCCTTTTAAAGTTATTTAAGACACACAAATTTGATTTGGATATGTGGTTTTATGTGTGTTTTCTATCACAAATTAAACACACAATCTGTAAAGAAGTTTTAAAAGGACTTTGAGGAAATGTTCACTTTGATATCTATTATTTTTCAGAAGCAATGTAATATTTCGTTTATGAGTTCTGATTCCCAATGGGCAAATTTCCTCAACCACTCACAATACCAAGGGAATTTATTTGATATTGGTAATGCTTCTCATATTTGTTTTAAAGAACTGACACCTTCCCTAGCTTCAACAGAAGTAGTTAACTAGTGTTAATTAGGCAATATATTCAGCAATTTTACTTTGCCTTAATGAGATTGGATGCCTCGTTATGTGGACAGCTAATGTGAGAAGACTTCATATAAAACAAAGTCCATACAGCTGTCCAGTTAAATTAAGTAATTTACCAATAAAAATTAATTATTTTTCTCCTGTCTTATAACTCATATTACCATAAGCAACTCAAAGACATAAGCCTTTATGTTTTCAGTTAAACAAGGTATAGCAAACTACCTTGTTTAACTGAAACAAGGTTATTAAAGTTAATATGTAATAAAAATGTTCAAAATCTGAAAATTGCATATTTATTGAATATTCAGTTTTTAACATTTTTTCTTTTGAAGATGATTTTACTTTACTATTATACCTGTATTGCAACAAGGACTTCATTTTTTTTTTAATTATATTTTATTGATTATGCTATTACAGTTGTCCCATTTTCCCCCCTTCATTACCCTCCACCCTGCACACCCCTCCCACCGACATTCCCCCCTTTAGTTCATGCCCATGTGTCATAAGTTCTTTAGCTTCTACATTTCCCACACTACTCTTGCCCTCCCCCTGTCTATTTTCTACCTACCATCTATGCTACTTGTTCTATGTACCTTGTCCCCCTCTCTCCTCTTCCCACTCCCCTATTGCTAACCCTCCATGTGATCTCCATTTCTGTGTTTCTGCTCC
>PVKU01008518.1:0-72876 GCA_004027475.1 Anoura caudifer
GCTTTCTAGTTGCGTCCTCAGTGCCCTGTTCATTGACTAAAATGGTTAGAATATAACTTCAAAGTAATATTAAAGGTGATTACTTCTAGGACAAAGTGTTGTCTGACTAGCTTTTGACCTTTCCCAGGTATTATAAAAAATATTCATGTGGCCAGTGTAAGTCTTCAGGCCACAAACATAAACTATTTTTCTGCATCCAAACTCCCCTTGTGATGAGAATGGAGGCTTGATCTTGCCAATTTAATGTATTAAGGGAGGGATTTGAGGGTAACTAAAAGTATCTGAGGAGGCTATCCAGGAGGGAGTGGATCTTAGGTATTTGCAGGAATTAGGTGTGGGCATACCAGAGTTTACCGTGATAGCCTGTACTGAAATCAGATGGCATCCATGGCTGATCAGTCTTGCAGCACCTCATGGTTTTGGGTTGTGTGGTCCCCACAGGCTATGCTCACTCTCAGCTTGCATTTGATACTGACAGTTGAGCCCAACAGATAAGTGGATACTATAGGAACTTCCTTATCGACTTCCCTTATTAAGATGTTAGGAAGTCCCACCAAGTCAGATGATGATGCCCCATGAAAATGATTTTGAACTAGAAAGCACTCTGAAAGATAATTATTAACTTGAAAAGCATTTTACTCTCAAGAATTAAAAATTAAAGCCTGGAGCCTTCTTATATTTTTACTTGGAGATTTATTCATTTTAGTTCTACAAAGATGACCTCAGTGAGGCCTGAAGAAATAGCTGAGGGGATTTTTTTTTTCCAAAATTGGAAAATGAGTCTCCCTCTGCCCTTTTTAGAACAGTTGCTGTTGGCTAAATGTCACCCCCAGTTTTCTCCCACTCCTGCCCCAACCAGACCAGGACACGTGGTACCAAACAGTGCTTCCTGTGGCCCCTGAATGGTCTGGCCAACACAGGCTTTCAGCCAAAACGAACAGTGGAACTGTCAGCCTGTACACACGGCGACATTTCCTCCCGCCAGCTGTGAACAGCTTGTCAAGGCTGAGCAGGGCAGGCTGGCTTTAGGAGCTAGACAGTGACATCAATATGCCAGTGGCTCCCTGCTTCCCTCCACCTGCTGTCAGGAGGTGCGTTAGCAGTGCTGCTTTGTGTCCTGGGAGCCAGAGGGTTCACCCTAATTTCTCCTCTCTTTTCTCCCACCTGCCTTCAGGGATGCATGCTCCTGGAAGCTGAAATTCACAGCAGTTTAAATCACTATCTGCGCAAACACGCTGGCTTTAGCTGCCCTTAATCTTCCCGCTTCCCTCTCCATCCCTCCACCCCCGCCTCGCTCCCTCTCTCTGTCTCTTTATTTCCTAGTTTGGGTGTGCATGAAAAATAAATGGCACTAGGTAGCAATGTAAGCCAGGGATGATACCTTTGGCAGGGAAAAGGGAAACTAGGCCAGGCCTGTCTCTGTCTCACATAAATATGAGATATATGTATTCATAATGTACATAATGTATATATTTTATGTGATACTACATAGCTCATGTGCATCATTATGTTTTATTATTTATATAGTCATATGAGCCCATATTAGCCCATTAGTACTATTAAATTATAAGAATATATAAATTTATATAGAACTTATCATTTACATTCTGATAGATAACATAGGAGATGACTATATATTACATAGTAAAGATATAGTTATTAAAATATACTAAATAGTAACAGCATGGACAATTATAACTGCAACAGCTCTAGCAATAGTAGTGATCATAATCACAATTATGAGAGCTACCTTAACTTCAGGTAATCTTCCCACTAAAAGATTTACGTGAATTAGGTCATGTAATCCTTACAACGATCCTATGAAGAAGTAGTATTTTCCTTATTTATATAATTGAAGAAACCGAAGTTTCAAAATATAAAATAACTCTGTCAAGGTCACTTAACTTGTAAATGGTGTTAGGTTAAAGCACGAACCCTTTTGACTAACTCTAAAGTCTTCTGCTCTTAATCACTAACTTAGGCCAACTTCAGTGGGATCGTCTCTTTGCCTGTCTGCCCTTTTCCTCATGTTGGAAAGGACAGGTTTATTTGTAGTCATTTGTCTCCAAGATTTTCCAAAGTCACAGGAAAGAAAATACTCCTTGCTAAGAAACACATACATTTTATTCTTTTCCATAAAATGAAGTCCACTTAGAGAAATGTAGTCAAATATGTTTGCCTAACATAATCTTTTCTGAGTATAACAACAAAAGAAATCATTTTGAAAGGCAGAAAAAGTGGCAAGCCATTCATAAAAATCCTTTTTTTTTTTTACTTTTTAAAAATTGTTGTTCAAGTACAGTTGTCTCCATTAAAATTATTGGGCTGTTGTTGTATTGCAATATTTACCTTTCCAAATAATTCTAATGTGCCCAGAGCATCTCATGGAAATGATCATTCAAAGCCGACAGCATCCAGGAACAGTGAGTGCGCATGCTTCAAATGACCACTTAAAGAGGAAGAGGAACAAATGACTATTTTATTTAGATGCCAGTTGTCTCCTTTTGCTTATTTTAAGAAATATAATGACATCATAAGGTGACGTAGCAATAGTTGTTGCCAAAATTTTGCCAATTTTTTAATTGGATTTGATTCTCATACATTTTAAAGAGTCATTTACATGTTTCCTTATATAGCATGCTTGCAAGAAGTCTAGTATTTCTTTACTAACTTTAAAAAATAATACCTCTTGACATACAAAAGGTTTAAATATAGTATGCCTATATACCTCTATTATATGCTTTAAAACAGTTTCTGAGTTTCTTGTCATGTTTCAAATGGTCTGTATCATGAGTTTGTTACTATCTTGATTTTCTTCTAAAAATTGATTACTTGATATTTTCTATGTTCAATTAATTAACTTATCTGGAATTCATTTTAATATATGGTATACAAAAAAAGACTAATATTATTCTAGATGTACTTCCAGGTATGTCAACACTAATTATTAAACACTCTCTTCCTAGTGATTTGGAATATTACTTTTGATGTATATTAAATGATTAGAATACCTTTATCATTTTTCTATTATTTTGTATTTTTGCATTTACTCAATTTTATATTAATATGAGCTTAATTCGATAATAGTAGATTCTGATAATTGATATAGCAAATTTCCTATTATAATTACTTTGATTTATTAGCTATTTCTGGGCTTTCATTCTATATAAATTTAAAAATCATTTTTCTAATTAACAATAATCTATTGGGGTTCTAATTGCAATTGTATTATACTTACGTATTAATTATGAAAGACTGACATTTTTATGGGATTAAGTTTTACCATTCAAAAGTCTTAAATATATTCCCATTTGTTCAGAACCTTTGTGTTCTTTAATATTTTATATTTTTCATTATGTGTCCTGCTCCATTTTATTAAATTTATTCCTAAATGTTTTGCTTTTGTTGCTATACTGATGATATATTTTCTCATTTCAATTCACTGTTAATTTTCTAATATTTCTCTTATATCAGGCCAACATACTAAAATATCTTATTAATTCTAATTCATTTATTTTACTAAAGTCTTTTGAGGTCTTGATATGTATGTTCAGATCTTCAGAAAAAGGTATAATTTTTACTTTTTAATGTTAACACTAGCCATGTAAATTCTTATTTTATTAGACCTTCTAAAGCAATGATGAATATAGATGGCAACAAGATCATACATATCTAATTCCTAATCTTAATTTAAATGTTACCATTTTTGTAATTTTGCTTTTATTTAAGTAGTCTTTATAGAATATAATTTTGTCCTAGTTATCATTTTTTAAGACTGGCTGTTAATTTTTATTAAATATATTTTAACATTTTTATTTGATACATGAATTTAGGGATTTCTGGGTTTTGAATTATTTTGGCATTCCTGTTAAAAATCTATGTGGTTAGAGTATATTATATATTTTTTATATATATTGATTCTATTTGCTAAAATTTTAATATGACTTTTTCTATTTATTTGGTAGAATCTGTTAATTTGATATTTTTGTAGTTTAAAAACAGTCAATTATGAGAAACTTCATATAGCTAAATCTAATATATTTGTACATGAGATTGGTCTATAATTTTCATCTTCTGTGCATATGGGAACTACAGTCACCCAGGATCCACAAAACAAATAAGGAATTACCTTTCTCTCTAGTCAGTGATTTTTAAGTACTACTGTAATTATTTTACTTTATGTTATGTTTTATTGTATTTTTGAATAGGTAATGAATAGTATAGAGTACTCAAAACATACCAAGAATGAAATATAAAAAGTAATTTTGCCCTGAACAACCACTATGGTAGATTTCTTGCATTTTTATTTTTTCCCAAGGAATAATTAGTAAACATGAAAGTAGGAGTTTCTGGCATATCCACCATTTGGCACTTTAATTTTTCCCACTTAAAATTTTTGTGTGTATATAGAATGACTTCATTCATTTTATTGCCTGCATAATATTTCAATATATGGGTATACCAAAATTGATTTTGTCTAGTCCCATATTCCTGAAAATTTGTGTGGCTTCCAAACTCCTTTCTGACTGTTTTTACCATGTAGCATTCCATATCTTTGTCCAAATGGCATATTTTACACATGAGGGAGCAGTGGAAAAATAAATTCTTAGAAGTGGAATTGTCATATCAAAGTACACAGGCACTTTAAATGTGTTATGAGTAGATTTTGGGTCATAAATCAGATCTTCAAATTCAGTCTAAAGTGCTATTTCAGACTTGAAAAATAGAGTTTTCCTTGATGACATTAGACTCTTTCCTGGGACAAGAAATCGAGGCTGGTATTTTCCTGAGGTTGGGAAAGGATACCTCTTAAGGCAAACTTGTCTCCCTTTAGCTCCCTCCTATAGCAGTAAGATGAGAAAAAAAGGCAGAAGCCACACTCAGGGGGTGGCGGTAGGGGTTGTGTGGGTGGACTGGAGCGGCCCCACTCTCTTCAGGTGCCAAATTTACAAGTTGGTGAAAGGGGTTGGTGTTTCTGTGCAAATGAGTGGTTTGTGTCTAACAGAGGGGATCACTTTCAGAGTGTTTGAATCTGAACGAAGAAGGACCACAGGAACCAAGGGTGATTATTGATGGGATTATTCCGTTTTTTTTCTGAAATTAGCTCTAATAACAGAATAGAGTTGGTTATCAGTTTGTTTTATTTTTTTATCTTTCCCCCATGTTTTCCTTCCCTCTAAAAAGCTCTCGGTATTTCTGTTCTAAGTGTGAATATTTAGGGAAAATTTTCTGATGGGACCAGAGCCATCTGTTTCTTGGTGGGTTTGCTTCAGAAGACCACTCTTTTTTCCCTGGTATTTCTTAACAGAGGCAGAGATACTTCACTTGGGCTGTGCCGTGGCTTCTGTGAGTGGGTTGACATACTTTGTGCCAACTGCCAGAAGTTGTTTTTCTTTTTCCCTTTTCCTTCTTCTTTGTTTTCCCCTAGCAGTGCAGCAATAATCTTAATGTGTCTGCTACTGTGTTGTAATAGTCAATTTAGGCTGACTATTAAAATAAAATAGTACACCATAAAACCACTGCATAGATAAGCACTCTCCAAATGGTAGATCCCAAGGAGATGGTGTTCGTTTCAAGGGGCAACAAGGGCACAGAGTTTTACAGAGGAGGGAGGACAGTCTGATTGTCCTGTGCCATTGCCCTCAGGTTCAGTTTGCTACTCACTTTTCACGCTGATTTCTGTTTGCTGAGCTACCTCACTCACGTGTGAAACAAAAATCACCAACACTTGTTAAAAGAGGAAGAAAGACTTTATTCAAGGTTGGTGACAGGGTGTTGCAATAGAGCAGAGAAGTTGTGTTAAACTCTGAATAGAACAATGATATCTGGGTATTTACAGCCAAGAAACAGAGTGAAGGGGATCAGTGGATGGAAAATTACCAAGAGGAGACATCAAGGATTTAGGGGGATCCCTGCTCACTGACCAAATGGGATTCTTGCTAAAGACAGGCCAAGGACTCAGACATCAAAGGTAGGGGATAAAAAAACAAAACAAAACATTGATCAGATATCAAGGATGAGGGAAGACTTAGCACAGGTTTGTTTGTTTTTGTTTTGTTTTTTTGTTTGTTTGTTTGTTTGTTTGTTTTTGCTAAAACTATGCTAGACAGACCGAAGATTGGACAGGGGCCAAGGTCAAGGCCTAGTTGAAAGGAGAACTCAGAAGAACATGACTCAAATTTGGTCAAGAAGAGTCTTTCTCTTAGGGTGGACACTAAATGAGATATTGTAAGCCTATTATCTTGTACATAGTCTCCTATATCCCAGATCAGTCCTGTGCAGAAAGGACTGGAGAGAAAATCCCAAAAGACATCTCCAAGTTTTGTAGGCCCCTGGGTAGAGTCCAAGGACTGCCTTAATGTTGTATGGGCCTAGGAGAAATAGAAACCTTCTCTCCTTGCTTGTTCTAATTAATAGGCCAAGTAAGAATGAAGCTTAAGCCAAATTGGGAATAGGTTGTGTTTTCAACCCCTTCCAACCTTTTTTAAAAGATTATATTTATTTATTTTTAGAGACAAGGAAAGGGAGGGAAAAAGAGAGGGAGACAAATATCGATGTGTGAGAGAAACATCTATTCGTTGCCTCTCACACATACCCCGATCAGGCACCAGGCCCACAACCCAGGCATGTGCCCTGACTGTGAATCAAACTGGTGACCTTTTGCTTTGCAGGACAACGTGCCACTGAGTGAGCCGCAGTGGTCCAGGCTCCAAGTCATGTTTGGATTCCACTTTTACAAAGTCTGTCTTTAACCTCAAGTTGCTTTCTGATTTCTGCCAAAATTTTACACTTTTTCTGCTTATGCCATTAATTAAAGAAAAATATGTATATGTGTATGTGTGTGTATTTTTTTCCACAATCTGTTTTTCCTCCAAAATGACAATTTTTGCAAATAAGAACTCCCTGGATATAATGCCTGACCACACAATATGTCTAATACAGTATTATGGTAATGTTGTCAGGGAAACAGCTTAGGTCCTGGGGAAAGGGAGGGCTTTTGGTCTCCTATAAATCATATCATATAGATTGTTGCCTATTTTGTGAGTTTACAAAATGGACCTTGACCCTAGATTATGGCAGGTTTTATCTCAAAGAAAATTAGGCACATGGGAACTTTCAGGAAAGATCATTTTACACCCCAGTCCTTACTCTTTCTCCAAAGTCCTGGCTCAGATAATCCCATATCAAGTGTGAATGAAATAGACAGAAATCTGGAAAGTACTAGACAAGTTCAAACTTACCAAGTCTGCAATTAAATGGATAGAGTCTTTTTTATCAGAAAGAATATTTTTCTAAATTTAAATCTGCAGTCTCTCGATTCTAAATTTTATCAGTATGCAAGACTTTGCATTGAGTAAATCTATAAGCCAGACTTGACAAGATCAGATAGAGCTTACGTATGTGAATTTATGTTGATTTATATGGAGCTATATTTATGCCCAGTGAATAAATGTTAACCATAAATCTTAAAATAGGTCCTAGCACTGACGAGTAGCTTTGGATGTGTTCATTACTTGCATCTTAAGAATACACCCTTCTTTTAGAGATTGGTAATGCTCTGAGCTGAAGTGCCTGAACATCTATGCACAAGTCTGTTTTTTCAACTCACTCTCTATGAATAGTTCTGTTTGCTTTGGTCCCTTTGTGAGTAGAGAACTTGAAAGTTCAACATAAAGTGAGAAAAAGCTTACAATGTCATTCCTACAGTTGGAGTGAGAATGAGAACCTAAAAGCAACCCAGAAGATGTCCACTAGCTCTTGGTGAGACCTCCAAGGCCCCTATGGGCTGTGGATAATTCCTGTTGTCTACATAAGGCATCTTGTCTAGTCCATGCTCTCCTGAGAGACTAGCAATTAGCCGATGCCAAATAGATGCTTTCAGACTGCTTTGTTTCCTTTAATCACAATAAAATGAAAATGGTGGGGAAATCAAAGAGCAGAGGGCAGAGGGCAGAGGGCAGTCCAAGGCTTTCCCCTGGCTTTTACTTCCTGTTAAATGCAATGAGAATCAATATCTATATGTTAGTTGTTCTGCCCCTAGCACTAGACTTTGCGGTGGGAGGGGGAGGTCTTCAATTCTCTAGGTGGTCCTAACGCCCAGGGCTGGCACTTCCCACTCAGGGATCAGGAGCAGATACTGGGACTGCTCCCATGGCTGCCTGCAGAATCCCTGCAGTCATCAATTCCAGCAAAAGGGAGGTCCTGTTTCTAGTAGAAATTATAGGGACTACAATAAAGTAGAATTGTAACTTCCTTTCCTGTATTTAAATATCATTCCCCAATTTATCAAAAAGTTCAAACAAATAGAGGAGTACTGTGCAAACAGACTTTAATCGAGGTATTTGCTGATGCTATGCAACTCCTTCAAGAATGATATGCAGGCTATATCTCAAAAAAAATGGCACAGTGACAATGGCATAATTCATACTGAGAATAAGGAAGCAAAACATTAATCTCATCTGTTCCCAGGAGGGAAAAACGTTGCCTGGAGATCCAGATGCCTCAAGCATCTCCTACGGGATTCCCCCCGCCCCCCATCCCCTCACCACAGACCTTCTAGAAAGAAAAAAAAATGTTACCAGGTCTATATTTGGTCTGGATTCACATGGATTATTAGAAGATAAAAGAGAAAATAATCACCAAATAAATCAACGAAATAAAAATCTAGGACCTATAAAGAATGGTAAAACTTACTATGATTTCATAATTTCAAGAACAGTTCACTTTTCCTTCTAATACCTAGTACCTTGAAGGTACTAGATATATAGAGAGTGGTAATTATGAAACCAAAGGAAATTAGTTGAAAAAAGAGAAGGTCTCAAAGGCTTAGAAGTGGTATGATACGCTTTGCTCTGCCTTCTACTGGCCCTGGTACATCTAGGCCATGAGGAAAACCAAGGCTATTTCAATATGATGGGCTCAGGGCTCAGCTTCTTTGTTCTGTTATAGACCTCCACTCTGTCCCTGCCTGCGGTCCTCCCTCAACTCATCCTCTATTCTATTCAGGGTCCAGACTCTCCTCCTTTCATGTTTTTTAAGCCCCCAAATTCTGCTACCCATCTGTTTCTCAAACAATTGAATGAGACAGCCAATGAGGCCTCCCTTTTTGACATATGAGAGGCCTCGTTGATAGCTTATCTTGAGATGGAGGATAGGAGTCCTTATCATTATAATTTTCCTTTTACTAACCCTTAAGCCCAAAAGGCTTTTCTAAAGAAAGTCCTGCTTATTCATTCTTATGGGACTTCAGAATTTCACAGAGGATTAGATATCTTCTTGTAGGGGGAAAATGGCCATGCTTTAATATGGGTGATTTTTCTAGCACCTTCCTCAGTGAGAGAAAGTAAAGGTGTCTTTTTCTCCAAATGAATTCACTAATTAACATATCAATCATTGTTGAAATATGAAACAGAATTTACCCCAGACAGTTCAAGGAGAAATGTTAATGACAAGACTACTTACAAAAGTGTGGACAGAAATAAAAACTAAAGCCATGACGAGGCTATTGTACCAGAAAGCTACTACTACCAGTAGAACGGAAGTAAAAAGGGCAGAAGACAGTATTACTAGGACCTGTAGGCTGCCATCATGAAGGAACAGAGCTGTTGCCTGAGACACCGTGTGAGAGCAAGGACGGGATGGAGAATAAATACCCGGGCTCTTCCTACTCCTGCCATTCAGTCTCCTGCTACTGTCTTTTCACGGATGGAATCAACTATGGGCCAGCCATGGAGGGGTCCATTTGTTGTTTCAATCCAGTGCACCAAGCAAGGCAAAAAGGATGGGGTCCTGGATTAGGAAGCCAGGGAACAATTGGAAAGTAACAGCACAACTAGCTAACTCAACAACAGCCAAAAAATCTAACTGTAGTGCGATAATTTGCTACATCTCTTTTTCTCTCTTGTCCAAAGACAGCTTTTTGTGCTTGTTGCTGAATCACAGTGAATTTAAGTCAGCGAAGTCCGTCAGTTGCCTACTTGGTGAGCACTTCTTTACAGGAAAGGCTGGGAGCAAAGCGTTGTAGATGGTGCCTCGGCTGTCAGAGAGCCCATGGCCAGTAGATGTAAGCGGGGGAAAAAAAAAAGATTTTTACAAAATCTTGATGATTTTCTGTTTCTTAAAAAAAGAGCAAATTCTATGGCAACTTAAAAAGTAGGAACAATTGCATTAGTTTGATACAGATGTAGATAATTTTAAGGAGTTAGTAAGAGTTTTTAAAGACTTGGATGTGTGCACGTGTTTCTGACTGGCAGGTTATGGAACAATAGAAAAAACTGTCCTAGAAGAGATCAAAGAAATGCAGAAATCCAGGGTGGGGCAAAAGTAGATTCACCTTCCTGAGTATGCGAAGCACAGAGTTTATTCTTGTATTGTTATTTATTAATTATAGTATTATTTTTTATACAAACAGCTAGAAAGATGAGCCTGGGAGGTTCACTTTGACTAGCTGGTGGAAAGTAGAGAAACCAAGGTAGTAATTTCAAAAAGAAAGATAATTGTAGTCAAAGTTAATAAACCCATTTTTATTTGAGCCTTGAGCTTTCCTTACCATTTCTATTCCATGCTATGAAAGAAATCAGGCAGGTCTAAATCTACACTAATTCTAGTAAGTCTATACTAATCTATACTAATAGAAAGTGAGAACCATGAGAAAAATTAGAGAAGGCAAATTCAGACTAATAGAAAGAAACGTTGCTCCTAACCAGCCTGACTGGTTACTGTTTTCAGATGCCTTGAAAACAGTAATTGGAATCTTCAAAGCAGAAGGGCAGACCACAGATAAAGAGTGAGGCAGAGATCCTTTCTTACCTGGAGCAATTGAAGACATAGTGTCTTGGATTCCTTTCAACTTTGAGTCTCTATGTCACAGAATAAGGTACAAATTACGGTAGCAAAATTTTAATATCTGAACACTTCTATAACCCTAAAAAGGGGATAATAAATCAGAGAAAATAGGCATGAACAGTTTTTATTTATTTATTTACTGACTTTTTACTGAAGAAATTTCAGGACTGAATGCAAAATAGGACATAGAGTTCTGAGGAAGGATGACATCTAAAACAAGAAAACCTGTATAAGAATCCTTTTCTCTCTCCAACTATGAGTTTGATGAGGTTAGAAAAGATAAATATCTGTTAACATTCTCTACCCTTTGTGTAAGGCAAGATTATAATCACATTCTCATAGGATTTGGGGAGGAATTCAAAGAAATGATGTATGTAAATTTCCTGCTATGTGATAGTTTTAAAATAAATGTTAGTTTCCACCACTGTTAATTTTTAAAGACCTTTGGACAGCAATTTTCTATTTTAAATAATAAAGCAAAGCTATAAATTTAATAAGAAAGTCTATAGTATTATTTCTTTTATAAATGAGTTCAGAGGACTATTTTCAGTTAAAAGTAGAAATAATATGCAATAGGAATTTGAGACTGTGTCTAGTCAATATGCAACTATTTTCAACAGCTTGCAAAATACAGCTGCCTCAGTCTATAACACCTTCTTAGCGTCTCAGTGATGAAAAACCCACTTAGCCTCTTCACCTGGTTTAGCGTTGAAATCTGCCAATTGACTCAGGTAATTAAGACTTCCAGTGTTTGCTAAGAAAAAAAGACATTCTGTACATCTGCTCTTGACATTCCAACCAGTAATGATTTGGCTTTCTTAAGTTTCAAGAAAAATAATTTTTATTTTAATGAGTCGATTTTGAAAATTCAGCAAAATATGCCGGAGCTAATGCACAAGTACAGGAAAATGTGATTTTGATTTTCCAGTTTTCCCAAAAATACAAAACCAAAAACAAACCTAATTAACCAAGCAATCAATCAAACACAACTTTTTTTAGAAAGTAATACAACTGGAGAAAGCAAAATTCAAGTTTCCTATAGTCTAATTCTAAGATTTTATTGCTGATATTGTTCCTGGAATTATAACACAACAATATTTGTTTTGAGTGATGCTGAATTAACCAAAGAAAAGTAGCTATTCCATTTGCTACTGCTATATAAGAAAATCACTACCAAGCATAGTAGCTTAAAACAATAAAAATCACTTATTTTAATTATGAATACACGATATGGAGACGCATTTGTGGGGATCACATGTCTCCACTGTATTCAGTCTTGGCTGGGAGGTGTTGACTGGAGGTTGAGAGAGCAGGGCCATGTGAATGTCAAGAGGCTGGTGGGTGGATTGCAGGTAGTAGAGTATTGAATTTCACATGAAAGGAAAAGCCAATGGTATCCACAGGGTAAAGGAGGGTGAAGCAGTGATTAGGAGCACATATTTTACAGTCAAATTCTAGCTCTAGTAGCAACATGATGTTGAATGAAACTCTCTGAGCCTCAATCCTCTCATCTATAAAATGGGATAACAGCATTTCCTATACTGAGCAAAATAGGCATGGACATATATACCATTAATACCATGCTCTTCATTACAGCAGTGGAACATCAGAACATGAAGCCCTAAATGCACAGGCCTTGGGTTGAGTGTTCCATGATGAGTACTCCACAGAAAGGACTCATTCCTCACAGTGCTCTACATATCAACAGATCAGGTGCATGTGTAACATGGAGCCTCAGGAAGATGACCTTGTTAGAAAGGAGGAATCAGGAGAGCTCACCATCTGTTCATTATGATGAACCAGTTCCTTGTTAAACTGCTGAATAACAGGTAGAAACAGGAATCCAACGTTTTCCATATTTGCCTCTATTTAATCTTCACAAGATTACGGTAGCCAGACTTCCAGCCAAGATGGAAGAGGCATAGGTGGACACACTGTGTCTCCTCTTGCAACCAAAATTAAGGACAACAAAAACATAGAACCAAAAAAACCACAATGAGAATAGATAGAAAATTGAATTGTATGGAAGTCCAACAATGATTCAACCAGACTAGTAAGAGGGGTGGAATCAGCAACCGGCAGAGAGGGGTCATGGCAGAAAAAAGCAGTGGCTAGTGGTCCTGGACACACAGGCGGAGGTTGGCACACCCCAAGCACACAGGCAGTGATTACCAAGCGTGGGTAGGCAACAAGCAGACCAAGGGAGGCGCACCAGGCAGCTGACCACGGTCACACATTCGAGTGCAGATAAACCAGGCAAAAATGGGCAGCGAGACAGACTGCCCAATGCAGGGCCCCAGCAATGGGAAATAAAGCCTAAAAGCACCGATTGAAAACACTTGTGGGGGTTGAGGTGCCGGGAAAGACTCCCAGCCTCACAAGAGAGTTCCTTGGAGAGACCCGCAGGGTCCTAGAATGTACAAAAACCCACCCACATGGAAATCAGCACCAGAAGGGCCTAATTTGCTTGGGGAAAGTGGTGGAAGGGACTGGAATCCAAGAGAGAGTGGAGCAAGTGCCATTGTTCCCTCTCGGGCCCCACTGCCACGTACAGCATCACAACCCAGCAAGTGGGCTACCTCGCCCTGGTGAATGCCTAAGGCCCCGCCCCTCATATGTAACAGCTGTGACCAGACCAAAAAAACCCCAAAAACCCCAAAACCAAAAATGGCTCAAACGGGAGAACAGATCAAAGCCCCAGAGCTAATTCATCTAAGCGACCAAGAGATAGCCAACCTAACAGATGCACAGTTCAAAGCACTGGTGATTAGGAAGCTCACAGAATTGTTGATTTTGGTCACAAATTAGATGAACAAATGAAGGCTACAATAAGTGAAATGAAGAAAAATGCACAGGGAACCAATAGTGATGGGAGGAAAACTGGGACTCAAATCAATGGAGTGGACCAGAAGGAAGAAAGAAACATCCAATCAGAAAAGAATGAAGAAACAAGAATTCAAAAAAATGAGGAGAGGCTTAGGAACTTCCAGGACATCTTTAAACGTCCCAACATCCGAATTGTAGGGGTACCAGAAGGGGAAGAGGAAGAGCAACAAGTGGAAAACTTATTTGAACAAATAATAAAGGAGAACTTCCCCAATCTGGCAAAGGAAATAGACTTCCAGGAATTCCAAGAAGCTCAGAGAGTCCCAAAGAAGGTGGACCCAAGGAGGAACACACCAAGGCACATCATCATTACATTAGTCAAGATGAAAGTGGAGAGAATTCTAGAAGCAGCAAGGGATAAGGGCACAGTCACCTACAAAGGAATTCTCCTCAGGCTGTCAGCTGATTTCTCAAAAGAGACCCTCCAGGCAAAAAGGGGCTGGAAAGAAGTATTCCAAGTCATGAAAGTCAAGGACCTGAATCCAAGATTGCTCTATCCAGAGAAGCTGTCATTTAGAATGGAAGGGCAGATAAAATGCTTCTCAGATAAGGTCAAGTTAAAGGAGTTCATCATCAGCAAGCCCTTATTATATGAAATGTTAAAAGGACTTATCTAAGAAAAAGAAGACAAAAAATAGGACAGTAAAAAGACAGCAAACTCACAGGTATTAACAACCACATCTAAAATAAAAGCAAACTAAGCGAACATCTAGAACAGGAGCAGAATCACAGAAATGGAGAT
The DNA here is from genome assembly GCA_004027475.1 of Anoura caudifer. NCBI lineage: Eukaryota > Metazoa > Chordata > Mammalia > Chiroptera > Phyllostomidae > Anoura > Anoura caudifer. The sequence goes on from PVKU01008518.1 coordinate 14,474, forward strand.
CACATGGAGGGTTAGCAACAGGGGAGTGGGAGGAGGAGAGAGGGGGAAAAGGTACAGAGAATAAGTAGCACAGACAGTGGGTAGAAAATAGACAGGGGGAGGGCAAGAATAGTGTGGGAAATGTAGAAGCTAAAGAACTTATGACACATGGACGTGAACTAAAGGGGGGAATGTGGGTGGGAGGGGTGTTCAGGGTGGAGGGGAATGATGAGGGAGAAATGGGACAACTGTGATAGCATAATCAATAAAATATAATTAAAAAAAGAAAAAAGATTACTGTAGCCCTCACTGGTATGACTGATTGAATGCCAGCCTATGAACCAGAGGGTCTCCAGTTCAATTCCCAGTCAGGGCATATGCCTGGGTTGAGGCCAGGTCCCTGGTAGAGGGCAGCAAGGAGCAACCACACATTGATGTTTCTCTTCGTCTCTTTCCCCTTCCCTTCCCCAATCTCTAAAAATAAATAAATAGATAAAATACTAAAAAAAAAAAAATGCTAACTGCTTAGCAAAGCACCTGACATGATAAACTCTCAATATGTGTTAACTATTATTGTGACATCATTGAATTCCTCCTACTTTTTTAGGTATCCTTCTTCAAATATAAATTGATGGCATTCATAGAAGAAATGTGCTGTATAAGCATGTGTTAATGTTGTAAATATTATATGAGTGTATTTTTGTTCTGAGGATTGCATCAGCCTGCAATTACTAAAAATCAACAGCCATTTATCCTCACAGATCTGTGGGTTATTTGGGGGTCAGCAGAGAGTGGACAGGCACATCTAGACTGAGCTTGGCTGGACTCTTCTTAGCTCTGTACCATATGTTTCCAACCCCTTTCCAGAAGCAACAGTAAGCCTTGTCATGTTCTTCTTATGGTGATGAAGAGGCAATGGGAAACAAGCACAAAAATACAAGAAATCTTCAGTTTTAGGCTCAAAACTAACACACTGTCACTTCCACAGTATTCTATGGGTCTAAAAAAATACGCTACTTTGCCATATCCAAAGTCATGGGAAAGAAAAATAGGCTTGACCTCCTTAGAGGGAGGAAATACCAAGTCACAGAGAGACTAAGTCAGTCAAATACTGCAATCTACCACAATGATAGACTTGGAAGATTTAGTTTCTAAGCAACAAAAGGACATATGAGTTATAAGAGATTTTTGTGCAGCTTCTAAAAACATAAGACAGCATGAAGCCCAAGCCCCTTGTTCCTGCCTGTACTGGGTTGAATGGTGCCCCTCCTAAATTCGTGTCCACCTGGAACCCATGATTGTTACCTCATTTGGAAATAGGGTTTTTGCAGATGGATTGTTGAAGTGAAGTCATGCTGGATTGGGGTAGGTCCTAGTTCAGTGACTAGTGTCCTTATAAAAAGGAAATATGGACATAAAAACACAGAGAAAAGAGAATGCCATGTGAAGCCACCTAAGACAAAGGGGACAAAGCTGTGGGAAGACAGAGGCAGAGACCGGAGTGATGTATCTGTAAGTTAAGGGACACCAAAGATTGCTGGCAAACACTGGGTGCTAGCAGAGAGACCTGGAGCAGATTCTCTCTCAGAATCTACAGAAGAAATGAACCCTCCCCACACCTTGATTCCATCTCAGTCTTCTACTTTTCATAGATGTGAAAGATAAATTTCTGTTATTTATACCCAGTTTATGGAACTGTGTTACAGCAGCCGTATGAAACTAATACGCTGTCTATAGCTATCCAAGTGACAAAAAAATCATCATCCTTAAAATATTCTAACCTCTATGTTACTCCAGGCTACAAATTTCAACAAGTACTCTAAAACTCCTGTTATGGTCTCAGAAATAGCAGTATTTTTTTTTTTTCACAAGTAAATTAACTTCCAGCTTGCTTTTGTTTGAGGCAATCTATTTAGGTAGATAGAACATGGGGAAAAAAATTGGAAGTCTTAATCATTTTCTTTTATATTCTCCATATCAAATCATTCACAGAAGCTGGTCATTTCTTTCCCATAAATTACATACACTGAATCAGCCACCCTGACTGCCTTACTACAGGCTCTCATTTCTAAACATGGATACTCGCGACCCTGTGCTGCTGCAGGGGGGCTTCTTAAAAAATTAGATCTGGCCATAGCTCTGTAAAACTGCTTGGAAAGATAGGGTTGTTGATTCCAACTAACTTCTCAAACATGGCAAATGAGATCCTTCATGGCTGAGCCCATGTGGATGTGATCAGCTACACCAGTTGCCACACCCTTGCACGTGTTGGGATTCCCAAGAGAGTGGACAAGTCGATGCGGGCTGTCACCTGGAAACTAAGCAGAGCTGAGGGACGGAGTTTTAGTTCTTCTCTAAATTGGCCTTCCCATGTGGCCTGGGCTGCCTTATAGTGTGGTGGCTGAGTTCCACATCCTATCCCAAGAGAATAAATAGTCACAGAATCATGCTATATCATGTTATTTATGAATGTGTCTCTGACTTCGCACATGCTATTGTCTGAGTACCTTCCTCCTCTCTATCCTGGCTAACTACTGTCATCCTAAGATTGTTTATGCTGTTACAGTTGTCCCAGATTTTTCCCCTTTCCTCCCTCTGCCCAGCCCACCCCCCACTTCCATTGTCAATGCCCACACTGCTGTCCATGTCCATGGGTCCTTCATATATGTTCTTTAACTAATCCCTTCACCTTCTTTCAAACAATCTGCACCCTCCTCCTCCCCCCAAGGTTCAGTTTAGACATCACTTCCTGTGGGAAACTTTTCTTGATTCCTCTGGCATTGATTTAGCCATTTTTACCTCATTCTTTGTTTTAGCATTTTTCCCACCCTTTATTATTGCTGTTTTCTACATTTGTGTTTTACTCATAAACTGTACACATTGAAGGATCATTGTGTGTTCTATGTTTCTATCCCTTGCACTTATTACAAAGCAGTTATAAAGGAAATGTTGTTCAATGAATTATTTATTCATCCATAACATAATTTCCCTTGTCTATAGGTGAGTATATTTAAAGATACTCAAACTTCCAGTGCTGTGTGTATCTTATACTGATGATTTTTGTTGTTGTTATTGTTGTTTGTGACAGATTTTATTTTCTACAAATTAGCAGAATATTTCTTTCTCAGTGCTTCAACTTCTTTTTCAAGTATGAGATTAATAGACAGTCTCTGTTTCTGGAGAAAAGGCAGAAATAAAATATTCAGTATAACAAAATATAATTCTTACTTTAAAAGTTTTGCTGAAAAATGTGTTTATAGTTAGGATACCATAAGTATTACATTTTTGTTTTATAGTTTTGCATTTTTAAATCCATGGCTTTTAATTTTAGGATCTCTTGTTTCCACATTAAATCATGACATAGTTAATATTTTTCCACCTTATTATGTTTGCTTTACACATTTTTGACTGTTCTCATGTGTATTTATATTATACCACCATACTATTTTTGTTAAAAAGTTTTCTTTGTGCAACATTTGTTCAAATTCTCATAAAATGAATATTTTTTATTTATAAAATATTTCTGCCACATTTTCTATCCAATCCACACTTCCATAACTGTACCATTTCACCAACAAGAAATTAGAGCCTCCAAGATTCCCTTGCCTGGAAATTAGGTGCATGTGACTGTCTCAGCAAGTGGAACGAGGCAGAGGTGGTGGAAGCGGTGATGTGTAATTCCGAGGCCAGCTTTTAAAATGTGATACAGCTCCCATTGGATTTATTCTCCTGGAATAGGATGTAGAACTCAGCCACCACACTCTAAGGCAGCCCAGGCCACATGGGCAGGCCAGTTTAGAGAAGAACTAAAACTCCATCCCTCAGCTCTGCTTAGTTTCCAGGTGGCAGCCCGCATCGACTTGTCCGCTCTCTTGGGAATCATTCCCTCAGCTTCCAGTCATGACACCACCCAGCCAATGCCACATAGACCAGGGATGAGCCTTTTTTCACACAAACCCACCCAAATCACAGACTTGTGAGCAAAATTAACAATTGTCATTTTGTGAAGCCATTACATTTTAGAGTGGTTTGTTATACAGCAGTAGGTAGCCAGAAAATTATTACAAAGCATACTAATAAGCAGTCATTAAAAGCAATCTGGTCAGTGTGGGATAAATAATAAATAAAAATAGTACAGGGGTTGGCAAAAGTAAGTTTACAGTTGCAATACAAATAAATAATACAGTAATTAATAAATAATCATACAAGAATAAACTCCATGTCTGTTTTGTGTACTCACAACTACACACCTACTTTGCCCACTCCTGATTATGAGAGCCTTAGCAAGGTCAGTGTGTAGACAATGTCTTCAAAGGCCCACACTGGGAAACATTTTTTTAATAAAAACGTCAGGGTCTTTCATAATTAAAGTATATATAAAAATGTATTTTTTATATAAACTTGAAGAAGAATCCACACATTCTGAAAGCAAAAGCTAAGAAGACATATAAACTGACCTATCTGGGGCTATGTCCATATCTGCCCATGGCCCAGGGGATAAATTTAGAAATTTTAAACTCCACTTGCCTCAGAGTTAGCTGGGTTATTACAAGGGGAATTCCTGGATCACCTGATATTTGGCACTGCCCTTTGGACCTCAGTGAGCACCTGGTCCACTGCCGTTTTAATGAATAAGGTTGCAGTGGAATGCAGCCACAGCCGTTCCTTTTCTTATTGTCTGTGGCTCCTTTCACAAGGAAACAATGTTGAACGATCCCGACAGAGACCGTACAACCTACAAAGCTGAAAATATTTACTATCTGGCCCGTTGCAGAAGAAGCTTGCTACCTTGTGACTTAGAGGAGTGATTTGGGGCCCGTTAGGAGGAAGGCACTAAATTGGTCCAAAGAGAATGTATTTACATAAACTCCAAAAGTCACACTTCTGGGGAGGAGTCCTGCTCTTGAGTAGTTTCCTGTGTCTGGATCTGGGGGATGGAGATGAAGGTCAGGAGAAGGCCTGGGTGCCAGGAGGAAGCAGGTAATGCTGTACGTAAAATACGTAGAAGTCTGAGTGTCAGGGGATCCTGTTTAATGGGCAAATTAGGAAGGCATGGACAAATTTCAGGGTGAGAATCAGAGACCTTGTGGTTGTAAGTGACAAACGCCCAGTTTAAGCACCAAGGGTTCTACCTAGCTTCATGTCTAACTGGAATAAGAGTCAAATAATTTTACAAACCCACCGTTTCCCTCTGACATCTGCTTCTCTCTGAGCTGGCTTTATTCTCAGAATCCCCTTGACTAGTTCTAAACTCGCATTGTCCTGACATTTAGCAATCCAGTGAGAAAGGTCCCTAAATGTCCCAGGGGTCTCTCTGTTTGGTACAGCTTGAGTCACATGCTTATCACCGAGTAATTACTAACGTGGGATAATGAAGTCCTCTGATTGGCTAGGCCTTGGCTGTGCCACTCAGCCTTCGAAATTAATCACACTAGTTACGAATAAAGAAGGGGGCATTTTAATAAAGAGATACTGGGCAGATATATTTTCTTTTTATATATTTATTACATCGATTCATTGGCAGTAACTTAAGGCTGCCAGATACATACAGAATGCCTAGTTAAAATTTCATTTCAGAGAAGTAATGAATAGAAACACATTTTTATTATAGATCTGTCCCAGGTATTACATGGGACATACTTACACAAAAAATTATTTATGATTACCATAAATTCATATTTAACTGGGTAGCCTGTATTTTCATTTCTTGTGTTTTATTGGCAATGCTATAACCACCTCCAAGTTTCCTACATTGACCGTGACCTGCTTGGGGGCAGTTCTAGATCAAGCTCAAAGATGATTTTGAGGATCAACGAAGGCAGTGCGGCAAACATTTAGTGAATTATAAAGTGCTACAGAAACATAAGAAGTTATTCATTTTTTCTGGGCTGGACTCTTGAGGTCTAACTTTCAGCTCACTGTTATTGTGAGACAATCATGTGCCACGGTCACACAATTCTAAACCGAAGTCAGTCCTTCTCCGTGACAGTTAAGGAGATGAATACGATTGGGCTTCCATACAGGATTTAAAATAATCATAACTAAAATCATTTTTCCTTAGAGAAACAATCAACAGTTTTGAAAGATACACATACATCTTTCATCAGTAATCCCAGGGAGAATCAAGTTCAGTGATGATGTCTTCCACTTACAGTGCATCTTAAACTTTGTCTCAAATTACTTCCAAGAGATTTGGCCCATAATTCTGGATTCGAAGTCTGTTTCCAATGTCCATACCGTCAAGTTTTAATTACTTCTTGCAGAGGATCCTTCTCCTCTTAGTCTCTGAGATTATTCAGAAGAGAGACATCTGCTTGCTGCTGAAGTGAAATGCTCTGTATAGCCACAAAGATGTTTTTCCTTTCTTTTAAAAATTTCCCTCCAACTAGTGAAGATTAAGGTCTATTTTCTTCAGAGGAAAAGGAAAAAAAGGCCCTTGCTTTACCACTGGAATTATAAAAGCCTCTTAACTATCTCCACTAATGCTCAAGAGGACTTTTAAAAAATTGGGGAGTTTAATCTCCATGTAATAGATAAGGTTAATTAAGTAAACCTCACTGCCAGATTTCCCTGAAAAGCTGAGAAAATGGTATCTTTTATAACCTGGTTCAGCTATCAAAGTAAAATGATGGACTAATGCAACAGAAGAGCTAATTAAACTGGAAATAACACTACTTGTACCCTAACATTTTATGTAGACACGACAAAGTTCTAAATAGCTATGCACAGGCAATAAGGAAACAGGACACTCTATAATGTGTTTAATTATTTCAAAATATAATTACTGCGAGAAAATTAGAGAAGGGGAGGTGGACATGGAACAGAGTCACAGAGCTAGAATTCACGGAGCATGGGGGGAAGGGACTGTAAATGCTGGAAATGGCTTTGATACTTCCTGGCAACTATAGGCAAGCCGTTTAAAACCCAATGCCTTAGTTTCCTTATTCTTATTACTAGACAGGAATGGTATGGTGGCTACTTACACATTGAATGCAAAGATAGGAGACATACTTCCTTTGATGTACTTTGAAAACTGCCTAGCACATGGCAGATCTAAGCTCAGGGTTGTTTATAGTTCTCCAATTCTGTTTACGTTGGATTCTTTCTCTCTTTCTCATCTATCAAAGAGTTTCTTCAGATGGTTGATTGTCATTCCAACTTAAAGTCAAGCACTCAAAAGGCTGTTTGTTTGGAAGCACTGTGTGCAGGAATGAGCTGCAACACAAGCGATTGCTTGTGGAACAACTTGGGTTGAGAGACACTTGAAGATCAGTCTCTGAAGGTCTTTGCTCAGGAGTCTTTCTGGTTTTCCAGAAAAAATATTCTCAATTCCTGCCTGAGGAGGGCGAAAGATGACACATGCCTGGCATCTAGTAATGTGAGCACAGGACATTTAATTGCCATGATTGTAGTCTATATTCCACATCCATTTTCTACTCTCCCTTGTGTCCCAATTCCAGGACACCTCTAGTTCAGCTGCTCCAGAGGAAAGTTTGGGTCTCCTTTGGAAGAGAAGGAGGTTATTACCTTGGCTCTATTGGGTCAGAAAGGGACCCAAGAGTAAAAATAATTTACTTAATGTCTGACCAATGGATTTGGGTCTATTTTTAATTCATGCATATAAATAGTTTACTTTCACACATAGGAATTGCTAATGCCAACACTATCTCTGTTGGATAGTTGAGATTTTAGGGAAGAAAAGTTGTATCTGTCCATGTAATAAAGTTAATATCTTAATATTTTATTGTACTGACATTTTCCTAAATGTGTTTATATGTAAAATCACAAAGCACAATGATTATATCTGTCTTACCCTAAGGAAAATATCAATAATACCTAGAAGTGAAAAGATAGGGAACATACAGTTACATTCTTAATGGGAGCTCAGATTTGTGGTTAAAGATTAAATGTATTTTCATGGAATGTCAGCAATTAGGTCATTATAATACACATTCCTAATGATTAGGTCACTTGTCATGAGATTCATACATTATTTTCTTAAATATTTGTTTATTTATTTATTTATTTATTTATTTATTTAGTGTGTTTGGTTGCAATAGCCAGAAGGACTTTGCAATGATTTAATTCTAGTTTATGGGCCTCAGCAGACTTAATGATCAGTAATTAGAAGTGGCAATATAGAATGGTAGGTACAATTTCAATCCACAAAATTAGACGAGCAAGGAGTAGTATTTTATTCTCCTCCAGCTCCATTTAATCTTTATTTTGAATATTTATTTCAACCTGCCCATGACTGTGGAAAGTTAACCACAGGCAATCTGTGCTTTCTCTATTCAGGACTGCATCTGATTCCTGGAGTAGTTATGTAATCTGAAAACTTCGAGAGAATAATGTGTTCCTTTATGTCATCTGGGTGATAGACCTTGCCCCTTGCTTTTGGAAGGTTATGCCTAAAGGTTAGCAGGCATAAGAATTGCCTGCAAGGCTTGTTAAAAGTACAGATTGCTGGGTCCCTCCTCTAGAGTTTCTGATTCAATAGATCTGGGGCAGGGCCTAAAAATTTGCCTTTCTAACAAGGTTCCAGAGGATGCTGAAACAGAAAACCCTGGACCACACTTTGAGGACCACTGGCAGATCTGCCTACGTAGCTTAGAAGAAAGTTTCCCTAACAAGAAACCCCATTGCTCTGTATCAGACACCAGCCAAATGAGAAAGGTGATTCCAGGAGGATTTCAGGGAGAGGGGCAAGTGCATTTCAGGATTTCATGTTTAATGTACTTTAGGCATTTCATTCATTCACTCATTCACTTATTCATTCATTTGCTAGTTTATTAGTTTCAGAAGCTATTAAACAAATCAATAAAATGTGATGTGGATAGAGAGATAAGCTTTATTTTCCCTTTCTCTGTCTCCCTATCTACTTACAGAATGAATTATACGTCCCATAAGCCATTAAGAAGCATAGGTTTCACCAATTATTTGAACAAATGAAATCCATTTCATGTTTTTTTGGATCTCAATCTGAAGCAACCACCACTCAATGCACCATCTCATTTTGCTTTGTTTCTGTAAGTGCTGGAGAAATCTTGAGCAGTATAGATTCATATTTTTAATTATATGTACTTTTGGAAATGGGGTTCTTTCAAGGAGGGGGAATACTGGTTACCCTATCTGACAGGGATCTCTCTCTCTCTTTGTCTTCTCTCTCTCTCTCTCTCTCTCTCTCTCTCTCTCTCTCTCTCTCTCTCTCTCTCTCTGTCTCTTTCTCTTTCTCTGCAGTCCATAGGCTGCCTATTTTATGCATATTTAGTAACTTCTTTCTGCACACCCAACTCTCTTATTTGGTGAGGTTTCTGTGGAAATTTTTTGCCTGTGCTAGGTGGTTTCCTGGTTTGAAATGTACTCTTTTAAGGTATTCTGTTTGGGAGACAAATCAAAGAAAGAGAAATCAGTACTATAACCACTTAATAACAAAAATTTTAAAAGTGTCCTTATGAAATAAACTACCCTTCCCCTTAGACACACACACACACACACACACACACACACACACACACACACACTTCAGAGTTCCCCAGTCAGTCCCGGTTCATCCTCTTCTCCCTCTGTCTGGTCTCATTGCTAAGCTTGATGACTGATAGGCATCATCTGACTTGATTTCAAAAAAGATCACAGAATGTTTAGCATTCATGTAGTCTAGAAGCAAATTTATTAATAAAGCAGGGAACTGCATATCTATGATTCTGTTTCTGTTCTGAAGGTTTGCTAAGTTTGTTGTTTTAGATTCAGTTGTTGATAGTTGTCTGGGAGGGGCAAAGGGGAGAATAGGGGAAAAGGGAGAGGGGAAAAGAAGCATAAATAGTAGGTATAAAATGGACAGGGGGAGGTTAGGAATAGTATAGGAAATGGAGAAACCAAATAACTTATATGTATGACCGATGGACATGAACTAAGGGGGGTATTGCTGGATGGGAGGGGGTGCCAGGCAGAGGGGGGCAAAGGGGGAAAATTGGGACAACTGTAATAGCATAATCAATAACATACATTTAGAAAAATGAAGTGGAGAACTGGCTTCGGAGTCACAAATTTGGATTAAAATTTTGGCTATGCTTATTAGAACTATGGGAACTGGGCCAAGTGACGTTAGCTGTGCAACTTAACCTCTGCTTCAGTAAGTTGGCAATGAGAGGAATGGTGAGCCCTGTCTCCCAGGTGTGGGGATTGGTCATCTATATAAAGCACTTAGCACAGTATCTGCACAGATACTCAAAAAAATCATAGTTGCTGTCACTCCATGTGTTCTGTTGCATTTTCTTCCTTGCATTTTTCATCTCCATGGAGATGGAACTCTCCCTTTGCTGGCCACTAGGTGGAGAAAGCAAGCCTTTTACAGTAATTGAATTATACACAAGGCCAAATCATCCTGCCTAAATACTACAGACATTTAAGAGGCAGAATGTTTTTTGCTTCCTCTTCTTCAGAACTTCAGACGGCGTCAACAGGGAATCTAGAGACACGTTGGGAAATTTTTGTGCAGTTCACGTGAAAGTGAGTTCTGAGCACGGTCCTGCCCTGAGGCACTAGAATTCACTCAAGCGTGGTCCCAGGCAAATTATGAAGTTCAAAAAGTCACGTTCCTGAGCTTTCTCATTCTCCATACCATAATCTCGTCTCACATGCATTTCAAGCAGGCACCGGTCCAGTACTTTTTTTTTTTCATTCTGAAATATTATATAGCTACTGATTTCCAGGGACATTTGCATTTTAAAATGAACTCCCTCAATCAGTTACCTTTCTTTAAGCTGTAATAAAGTAGGAATGAGAACCTGTTAGATCTACTTCATAGAGCTCTTGTGAAGATCATTTAGTTAATACTTATGCAATCATTGTGAACTCTAATTCTATGCAAATAAAAATTCTATTTATATTGACAATAAAAAGTCTCATTCTTTAAGTAAAAAATGATGAGAAGGCCCAAAACCGCTTGAGAAAGAATCCACGTTGCAAGGGGATGAGGTGATATAAAAGATATGGTTGAAGTTTTGATGTTAAACAGCTCTAGGTCTGGGTGGGAGGAGGAGATGGGTCTGTATTTATGGAATTGTGCCTGCATTTCAAATAAAATGCTCCCAGAGAGCACCCGCATCACCACGATATTTCCACCCAATGCTAGAATGCCCGTAGACATTCTAGGTAAAGCTATTGTAACCCTTTGTAGCATAAACTTAGGTAGCTTTGTGTTTCTTTTCCTTACGCTCTTCCTCTCCCCACTCACTTTCTTTGCAAAGCCTTTTCATTTGCTTTCTTACCTGTTTTTAAAATCCCAGCATTGACCCTTCAGATTAACAATGATTTCTGGCATTAATCCATTCTATTGATTGGCATCTTCCTAAGAATTATACTATTGGCTCCAAAAATTGCAGCTATCACCTATATCCATGACCCAGCCTTCAGTAACCCATATCTTAGCATGTACACAGTGATCTCCTTGTATATAAGTAATCTCAAGCAAGAAGCCCCTCAAAATTTATTTACTTTTAACAACACTTTTACTTACAGACAAATTTCTGTTTTCCATGATAGAAAACAACCAAGTTATATACCAAACTTTTAGCCTGCAATTCATATAATTGTATTGCAAAAAAAAAAATTATCTCATACTTTTAAAATAGTAGTCCCATTTGCCTTTCTACTGGGGCTCTTTATGGCACTTTGATTATTGTTTTATTTTTCCAATGTCATTTAAAGAAGGAAAAGGGAGAAACTTTAGTTTAGATTCAGTAAATTTCCATTCTAGGACCTGAACAAAGGTTTCCACAGCCAGCCAAAAGCATGGCTGGAGCCCTGGAATGCTATTCTGTTTACATGTGGTTTGAAATGGCATACTTTTTCCCACTATATTTACTCTTAATGTGTTTCATAGAATGAACACTTTTGCATAACACATACTTGTTATGAACTTGGATTTCAAATTCCTCAACAAAATATTAGCAAACTGAAGCCAATAATTACTAAGAAGAATTATACACCATTGCTAAGGGGGATTTGTTCTAGCTAAGTAAGAATGGCCCAACATTTGAAAATCAGTCAATATATTTGAATAAACCATCATATCAATAGACTAAGAAGAAAAGTTATAGAATTATGTCAGTTGATGCAGAAAAGACATTGGACAAAATCTAACATCCATTCATGATACAAACTCTCAGCAAGCTAGGAATGGAGGTAATTACCTCAACCTGATAGAGAGCATCTACAAAACCCCTATAGCTAACATTTTATTTAATAGAGAAAAACTGACTGTTTTCCCCTAACATTAGGAACAGAGCAATGACGTCTGCTCTCACCATTCATTCAATAAAGTACTAGAAATTGTAGCCACTGTAATGAGAAAAAAAACCCTAAAAGCATAAAGATTGGAAAGGAAGAAATAAATCTGCCCCCGTTTGCAGATGATATGATGAACTACACAGAAAATATTAAGAAACCTACAAACCAAAATACCCTAGAATTAGTGAGTTCATCAAGGTTGACAAATAAAAGATTAAAAGACAAAAATTAATTATTCCATATACTAACAATAAAGTGCAGAATTTTAAATCAAAACAGAATGCTACTACAGTCATTCCAGCACTTAAGTGTACACTTAATAAAATGTCCAGTTTCTGTATGTTGGAAATCACAAAATACTGTTAAATCAAAGAAGAAAATGTACTGTGACTCAACATATTATATTATAAATATCAATTCTCCAAATTGATCTATAGGCTGAGTGCAATTCCTCTCAAAATCCTAAACAATTTCTTTCTATAGTCAAGATTATTGTAAAATTTATATGGAAAAGCACAGGGCCTAGAATAGCTAAAATAACTTTGACAAAGAAGGACAAAGTGGCAGAAATCACTCTACCTACTGTTAAGTCTTACAGAACACCTACAGAAGTCAAGGGTATGTGGTCTTTGTGGAGGGACAGAGACATGGGCAATAGAACAGAATACAGGACCTATAAATAGAAACCTTTGCCTGCTGCTCATCACTGTTTTGGACTCAGCATGCGTGAAAACATCATATTGTATTCGCAACCCTCTCTCTTCAGCAGATCGCCCACCTGATTCTTCTCTTAAGAGCTGCCACACACGGTGACTTTAGTCCGCTTAGTCACATACATTGTACTATGTGGCTATACCTGCCTGTAGTTGCACTGGGTGGAATTTAAGCTTAAGTGGTGACTTCACTAAGTGAACATAGATTATTAGTTATTTTGACTTTAGTGTTTAGGAAATCCAGGGGCAAGATTGAAAAGTAACCTGAAACCTGCCTCTTGGGACAGAGAGAGCAACAGGATATTGGGGCTACTTAAAGAAAGGAAGGGGGAAAGAGAGAGGGGACCCGAGATCATCTGTTAGTATTATTTATGAAAGCCAATGCCAGTTACTACAGAACTTCTTTTCTAAAGAAAGAAAATAATAAAATCTAGTAGAGGTAAGGTGTTATAGAAAATATTCTTTTTGAAATGTTCACGTTCCCTCTTTCTTAAAACTTTTCCAGTATTTCATTTCTCTCTACCTCAAACTTTATTGAATCTTTACTCATTATCACCCTCCTCGTTTGCCCCTCTATCTGAATGAATGTTCTGTTTTCTTCTAAAGTTAAATCGATGCTCTTGTTCTCGTTGTATCAAGTACCCACTTTTCCTTCCTTTTCTCCTTAATATCTTGCTTTTCTCTGAAATATATTCCATTTCCTTCCAGAATAGACAGACTCTTTCCTTAACTCCCCTTAGTGGCATCCCAACTAAGAGATAATTTCATTATTAGTTGGGCACATTCATTTAACAATTATTTATTGATCACTTACTATGTTCCAGACACTGTCATAGGCACTAGACAGGGAGACAAAGATACAGCAGCAGTGCCTTCTCATCTGCAGTTTTGCTTTTCATGATTTCAGTTACCCGTGGTCAACCAAGGCCTGAAAGTGTTAAATGGAAAATCCCAGAAATAAACAATTCATAATTTCTAAAGTGAGTGATGTCTGAGTAGCATGATAAAATACTGCACTGTCCACTCTGTCTCACCCCGGACGTGAATCGTCTCTTCCTCCAGTGACTCTGCACTGTACACACTGCTTGCCCTTTAGTTACTTAGCAGCCAGCCACCTTGGTTATGAGGTTCACTTTGGTGGTATCACAGTGCTTGTGTTCAAGTAACCCTTATTTTACTTAATAACAGCCCCAAAGCACAAGAGTAGTGATACTGACAACTCAGATACGCCAAAGAGAAGTCATAAAGTGCTTCTTTTAGATGAAAGATGTGCATGTATAGAAAAAAAAAATCAGTACATATTGGGTTCAGTATTATCTGTGGTTTCAGCCATCCACTGGGTGACTTGGAACTATCTCCCATGGATACACGCAGATGATTCTATAAATTTGAAAAATGAATAAGATAATATCAGAAAAGTAATAAACACTTTAAAGAAAATGATCAGGGTAATGTCACGATGAATGACAGACAGGGTGGTGGAGCTCCTTTAGATGAGATTGTTGGGAAAAGCCCCACTGAGGAGATGACATTTAGGCCAATACCTGAGTGATAAGAAGGAGTCAGTCCTGAGGTCCAAGCAAAACATGCCCATATATATTTACAGAGACACATATACCCACATGTACATATATACACACACATATAGAAAGATACAACTTTTCATTTTGACCTTTAGTTCCCAACAGTACCATAAGGACTTCCTTTTCAGTACCCATTGCCTGAGTACAGTTTCTATGTTAACATAATAAAAGGCAGAGATAAGTCTGGCTAACATCTTCTAATATGTCTGAATTTATGTTGCCCAAGGGGAGCCTATGGTAGCTGGGATAATGTACATTCCTGGCCAGCCTCCAAATGGGCATTCTAGCCAAGGTTATAGAGGAAGTATAATATCCTTCCTCACCCCCAAATTTATAATTTCTTGTTAACTCCATTCTTCCCTACCCCTCGCTAACATGAAAGATTTTATTATTGAGTAGGAAAATAAAGCCCTTTAAGATAACAATCAACCAGACAGTTTAAACATGCTCTTAACCTTGTTATCACTGGAAGATGCTCTCCTGTTCTCGCTTTCTGAGCTCTTGCATGTTGTTATATGTGCCCTAGAAGCACTGAAAGATCTAAGCTTTTTCATCATCTTGTCAGGAGTGGTTTCCTTGTGTCTTCCACCTCCTGTCCAGCTGCAATAGATCAGATGTTATTTTAAAGAGCATTGGTTTTACCTTTCAACCAAGAGAAAGGTAAAGTCAATTATTTTAAGACAAAAAAAAAAGTGTTGCAAGAAAAATGCAGGAGTCCAGGGCACCCGTTGCCAAGAAATATGAACTAAAATAGCTTCAACTTTTGATCTCTGCTGCTGATTAAGCTGGAAGCTCAAAATAGACTCTCTTAATACCATTTGTGACCTCCTCAATCCCTTAGTTGTTTTTTTTTCTTTTACTCAGGCTGCACTACTCAAATTTTCTCTTTGAAGGTCACTAATGACAAATGACCTTTCAGTTAACAATGTCCAATGGTCATTTAACCATCTCATCTTCAACATTCTGGCGGTATTTGATGCTGTCAACCACCCTTAGCTACTCGCAGTTCTGTCCCTTGACCCACCGTGAAAGGCACTGTCCTGAATGCCTCTTTATCTCCAGGATCCTTCACTGAGTGTTCTACCCACCACTCAATTAGTGTGAGGGTGTGCATTTTTCTCTGTTTTGTCATCAGTCATGTCAACTATCACCTCAATGAGAATGGCTCCAAAGTCTAAATCTGTAACTTTAACCACTCTAAAGACCAAGCTCTTCGCTGTCAATCATGTGCAGATATTATCTCTAAGCTATTTCTGCTGGCATCTCATCCATTTCTGCTCTTTAAGGCTGTTAACCTGGACAAAAGCACCAGGGTTCTTGTGAAGGAAATGTCCTGGCTTGAGTCTAGTATTCCCATGCCTGGTTTTTCAATGTCATGACCCTTCTTTTTTCATTTGCTTGCATTCACTTTTGTTGTTTGATTGTGTCCATATATTAGCACATGCTTTTATTCAATGGTCTGATTTTTACTTTTTTGACTTCTTTCTTACTTTTCCTCTCCTAGAATCTTGATTATTGACCTCATCTCTTTTCTTCAGGTGAGCAATTCCATAAGTCTTTTGGTTAATATTCCCAGTTGGCTCAATTCTTTTCATTCCTAAGGAAAACATCTTTCCCCTTTAACGGAACTTGGGATTTAATTAACATGTTAAATCGGGGCTTATGATCTTTATCTCAAACCCAAGTGCATCTCTTCATCCATATTCTCCCCATCTCTCAAGTGCATTATCCAAATTATCTTTTACTGCTCCCTTAGCTCTACCTCCCATAGGCATTCAGTTAGCCAAATTCCATTTACTTTCCTTTTTGACTTCTGATCCCCTATCCATACTTTCAACCATGAAAATCCTAAATATTGATTTCATGTACTACTTACTCCAGTGCAACCTTCTTTATAACTGTGGTCAGAATTTGGTTTATTCAAATGGCAAACATATATCATTTCTTGCATTTTAGCTACTTAGAAGACAGCCAGATTATTAGCTCTAGAAGGCAAAAAAGAAATAGGGATTTATATGTATCTTTTCCTCTTTTCAGTATAGTTTACATATGAAATAGCAACCCAACAAGAAGTAATAAACTGATCATTTTAAATTGTATCCTACAGCTTTGGGTACATTGGGCTTCAATTACACAAAACATAAGCCTTTCTGACTATGTAATTTCTAAGAAGAAACTGATTTAATATAGGGAATTAGGTTGAATCAAAAATTAGTAGAAGGGCTTGGGTCTTGGGCTCTGCCATGAATATCCCCCCAGAACACCTTAGTTCCATAGGAGAACTACAGGTGGACTTAGTTCCATAGGAGAGCTACAACCTCCATCAGAAAGGTATTAATGAGGGTATGGGCCCCAAGAGCAAACCAATCTGACCAGGTTCTAGGGATCAAGAAGCTCTGCCATGTCTCTAGAGCTATGTCATATCTACCAGACATCTACTGGGGAAAAAAAAAAGAATGTTCCCTACCTTGCCTCTCGACACACATTAGGAGGGTGAATCTTAATGCTGTTATAGAAAAAAAGCAACATCAGTGTGAAAAATATGATCTATAATTAAAATGAGTTGAGAAAATGGAACAGTCATTATTTGTCAGTACCACAGGGGTTGAGGGGTAGGATGGGGGAAGTGGGCTGAGAAAGCAGAGCCTATAATACTAGCTTTCTCAAACAATCTACCTGTTCTTTTTTCATAAGTTGTACTGCTAGCCAACAGCATCCCCAAACACTACTTGATTGTTCAGAGTAAGGAAGTATTATAGGTTGTGGACCGATGTACCCCTTACCCTTCCCACCCTCCAAATTCACATGTTGGAACTTGTGCTCAGGACCAAAGAGTATGACTATTTGGACACAGGACCTTTAAAGAGGTAATTAAGTTAAGGTGAGGTGGTTAGGAAGGACCTTAATCCAGCCTGACTGGTGTCTTTATAAGAAGAGATTAGGACACAGAGAGACACCAGAAACAGATGTGCACAGAGAGAGGGGTCAAGTGAGGACACAGCAAAATGTTGCCATCTGCAAACCAAGAAGGGAACCTTCAGAAAAATACCAAATCTGCCAACACCTCAGACTTCTAGACTCCAGAATTATGAGAAATAAATATTTGTTGCTTAAACCACCTATTCTGTGGTATTTTTAATGGCAACCCTGGCAAACTAATAGAGATAAATACAGTGAAGTATATAATGTAAACAAATAATTTTGATGCTTCTCTTCTTGTAGAAAAGTTATTCTCAAATGCAGGCAGTTTTGCTCCCCTTTGGGGACATTGAGCAATGTCTGGACATTGGTTGTCATATTCTGTGTGTGTGGTAGGGTTGGGGGACTATCCTAATGACATATTGTGGATGGAGGGTACAGATGCTGCTGAACATCCTACAGTGCACAAACCATTTTCCTTCCTCCATAACAGAATTGTCCAATCCAAAATGTCAGTAGTGCTGAGATTGAGAAATCCTGATTTAATGGTGTGAATTTGCCTGACAGGTTTCTGATTTGGGAATGAAGAGCTTTAACATTTTTCTTAGTGGCTGAGCCTGCAAAGTCATTGCTGCAGTAGCTTTATCATCTTGTGCCAGACACTTTGCACAGTTAGCTAGAAGATGCTCTCACTAATGATCTCCATCAGGCCAGTTGGCCCTATCTGTGATGAACATTCTGGATTGGGGAACTTTCTACTTTCCAATTAGCAGCATGGAAATATTTCTGATGTTTGGTTTCTCACAAAACACAGAAGGCAGAAACTAATTCCATATGTCAAATATATCTCCCTTTAAAGATGAAGGGCAAATAGACCCATTTTTTTTTTTTTGCCCACAATATATTGGACATGAATTTATTAAATCAGTTAATTATTGAAGCAAATTTAAATGTGCCTTATTTAGTGACATGCAATTTTAAAACTAAGTTTGTCCAGGTGTTTTAAGACAATGACCATGCAGTCACTTGAAACTTGATTTTGATCATTTATATCATCTGATGTTATTTTCCTTTACTCTTTCTCCTATACCCTCATCTGTATCTAGTCACCAAAGAATTGCAAGAAAGGTAAGGATGCTCAACCCAGAGAAGTTGAATTAATGCACGGATGCTCTGTTCCCCTCTATTTCTGTGCCTGGGACAGACAAGGAAACAGCAGACAAGGAAACAAACTTTTTCCCCTAATAAAAAAAGACAGCCCGGCACTAGCCAACGCTGAAACTGCCATGTCTCATCTGTTTCCAGTTTACCAAACTGGGTTGTAACGGGGGACATGGAAATTGTTTTTGCCATCCCTTATCTGGAACTTAGCAGAATGGAGTATAAACCCTGAAACATTTGAAGTTGCGATGACCACTGACTTGATTTAGTAGTGGAAATGAGGGCTATCAAAGACGCGTGCTCCAGGATCCATTTTTATTCCTACAGTTATGACACTGGTTTTAATGAGGTGAGGATTAAATGTTATAATTAAGAAAAAATTTGTTCTAAACTTGAAGTGGGTTAGAAGTACATGAACTAGTATGATTTGCTATCCTCTTCTCAGAAATAATTAGCATTCCAGATAAAATATTGACAATAAAGTTGACAAATCTTCAGTTACACTGCTACAAAAAAGAAGAGACTCTAACTATTAAAATTAAGAATGAAATACATCATTTACATCATCCTGGACATTATTATTTGTTTTTACAGAAGTAAAAATGAGTATAAATAAATACTATGAACAATTGTCTATTCCTGATGATTGTTTTGAGACACTTTTTCAAAAACCTGGTGAATTCTTGCAGCTAAATGCTACAAATCTTCCTGATTTTGGTGGAATAGCGAAGTGTCAGATAGAGACAATTCTTTCAGCTTCCTTTTGCTCTACAAGGAATATTTTATTGAGATTATTTATAGCTCAAGAAACAGAACGAAAGCTTTCTGGGGTAACTTTAAAAGCTTTTTGCAGCACTTACAACTCTAAAACAAAGACAATTATATTGGAAATAAGAATGTTCATCTGATATCTGAAAAAGCCATCCTTGTTACACTCCAGTGACTTTAGCACTTGCCAGAATTACCTGGAGGGCTTGACTAAATACACCGATTAGTCAGCCCTTAGTTTAGGACCCACCCTTCTAGAACACTGCCTGCTCCAATCTTGTCTCCACAACTCACCTAATTATTTCATTCCCCACACTTCCACCCTCCCCACTTTAGACACTACAATAGATTTCCATTATTCTTTGACTAGAGAAACTTAATATGGCCTATATGCCTTAAAACAGTCTGACATAAAGATAAATATCTGTTGAATGAATGAATGAATAAATAAATAAATAAATAAAGCACCTATAGCTTCAGTAATACATTTTGCAGTTGCAAGTTTGGCTTATTTTTGCAAGAATCAACACCAATTGTAAGACTGTTGTAGCTAACGTGCATTTATAGGCTATTGTGATTCTTTTGGGCTAGAATGAGCATGCATTTTTCTTATGCTTGGGAGCAAACAAGATAGATGGAGAAGAATTTGCTGAATTTATCTCTCAGAATTCTGTAGTGTGGGATTAAAAAAAGTGTCCTTTGGGTCACAGGATCCCATAGCAGTGGAAGACTCAGTGAGTGCTTTAGGCACAGTACTTATAGTTGGCCTCATACTTCTGGCTTTGACTTGATTAGATATACTTAGTCTATTTCAGTGATGAGGGATCTTGCAGATCACTAACTCTGCTTGTCTTATGCTTCTTCCTCTCACCAATGTGCTTACGTAAATCAAAACTTTAAGATTCACAGTTCATTGAGCTGATTCTGTGAGTGCATCATAAGCTGGGCCGATTAGATTTTGTATATCTTTAGCTCCACAAATCATCATTGATGAGTCTCACTGTTGGATGCCAGAGTGATAAGAGAAATATGAGGAAATATGAGGACCAGGGTGAGATAACCTCATTTGAATTAGACAAATGAGGCCCCGCTGGAAAGAAATACCCAGTGTCTCTGGACAAATTTATGGAGTCAAAACAAAAAATAATTACAGCTCAGAAATAGCTGGTGTTGGATGAACCTGTTTCATTCCTAATGTTGGTTGGCAGCTCTTCATCCTGATTATTCCATCTGGAGATAATTGTGTGATATCATCCATAAAATTAAATCATAAATCAACCCAACTAGTGAACAGGCCAGCAAGCTGCTGAGAAAGTCACATGTAGAAGTGAGAATTCTCATCTTAATGAGAGATAAGGGAATGAAAATAAGAGAAGAAGACTTGTAGAGGGTGACCCTCCACGTGTCCACAGGCTCCCTTACTGACAGCTACAGCCACAGTCCATGCCTCAATAGTATCAGGACAGCCAGCATATTGCCTGCATTATCCATTTGCTGACGAGGAAAAAATGTTCTGTTCACGAAAGGAACCATGCATTGCTTTTTAAGGATTTCTAGTTTGACTTGTAGATGTCCAAAATGAAAGCACTGGATTTTCTTTCCTGATGAAATTTTAACAGTAATAGAAAGTCCATAGATGCAATAAAAGTCTTATATGAGAGAATTTGGTCAAACACCATCTCTAGACTTACTTTTTGGACAGGTGAAGAGAACATTAGGGTCTTTAACTTTGCTAGTAAGTGAGCTGTGGTCAATTTGTAGGTTATATTTGGAAAAGGTTTCTCAGAGGACAAGGTATGGTTTTAAAGTAGTTGATTACAATGAATAAAAGAGTAAAGTAATTAAAATAAAGACAGATGCATTGCTTAAATGGCTACCATTGATTTTCACAAGTGCATTTGCTATGGCCAGCAAGTTAGAAGAGGTCAAAAGCCAAAGGTCATCCTAGGCTCCTTAATAGCTTAGGCTGGAGTAAATGGTCAAAGGCATATGCTTCTTCCAGTTGAATCATTTGAGATGGTGAATCCCATTGGCTTTGGAGATTCCATTTGTGACCATAATAAATGCAAAGTCCCACTGCACATACAGTCTCTGAACTTTCAAGCTGGCCACATTAACAGGTGTGGAGAGACTGGAGGCTTATGAGCATCTGTGGTAAGAAGGTCACTATACCACTCAACAAAGATCCCAATAGAAAAACAGTAATAAAGATAAATTCTATTTTGTTTGTTTTCCCCCTTCTGCATAATATTAAGATCAGTAGAGCAAGAAAAGTTTGAGAAAGGCATTTTTTCTTTCATTTTCAATTGTGTTGAGTACATATAATGCATATATATTGAACCCCATATATTTGTAAGTATTGGTATCTAGTTGGTTTTAGACAGTTCTAAAGTGTAGGCAAATCAAAAAAGAAAAAGAAAAAACTTCATAGGGAATAAATACTATTAACTATCTTTAATTATTTCCTTCTCCCAATCTTTCATACCCCAAGATATTTGTTTTTGGCTCTGCATTTTGACCAAACTCAACAACAATAACATAAAATAAAATAAAATAAAAAAAGCAAAAACCTTCCAGAAAACCACATATGCCAGTTTTATAATCATGAACAACACTAGAATTTTATTTTTCAGGTATATTTTATTGGTGAGGAGTCTTTTAGTTGCAAACCTCTGAAATCCAATTCAAATTAGTCTGGGTAAACAAAAGGAATTCATTATTTTACACAAGGATATCTTGATGTGCACCTAGAGGCGGACTGGTTCAGGCATGGGTGCATCCAAATCTCAGATAATCCCGTCAGCCCTCTTCTTTCTTTCTCCCCTTCACACCTTTATTTCCAACTTCATCTTAATCATTTGGTTCTATTTTTTTTTTCATGGTTTCATATTCAGTTAAGCTCTCTTTCCATAAAAACAAAAAGCCTCAAATAGTTTCAAGCTTATATGTTCCTTGAAATCCATGATTTCAGGATTAACAGGAGAAAATGTCCAAGTGCAACACATGCGTACATGCAGGGATTCCATTGGAATATGAGACCTGAGGACACACTGGGCTGTTGAGGTTTATATGTCCTTCTGGAGCTAAGAAGGGTGGGGTGGGGTGGGGATTGTGGCTTGGGACTTCAAAGAGCAGGAAGGCAATTCACATGAAGGCAGAAAAGCAAATGTTTGGTAAAGAAACATTTGCTGGGCCATCTTTAACATTAACAATAGGACACAGAACCTTGATCTAATGGACCTTGCTAGGTTTCTCCATCAAACTACAGTTGTCTGTGATGATATCTCCCTTTCTGAACAGGTCCTCTATCTAAATTCCTTCTAGGCAGTTAAAGGTAAGGTTAAAGGTTTTTCCTGATTCTTGTGTTTCTTAAAAATAACCAGCTTAAAATAATCAATGTCCCAAAAGGCTTATTTTGGAGGCAACAAACTGCTTGCCCTCAGGTGTAAAGAAAGGGGAACTTGTGGAAGATAAAGCTAGGCAGTCTGATTACAGACAGGAACCCTTCTTAACATTCTAAAGCTACAAAATGAAGTGACTAGCTCTTTGTTTTAGAAGGATGAGTCTGGTAGCAACACAGAGAATGAACTGAACTTGGAGGAATCTAAATTCTGGAAGAAACCTTGCAGGCAGAAGAAAGTTAGGGTGTAGTGCCAGAAAGACTAGAAAGCATAAAAAGCAGATTCAAAGGGCCTTTGAAAAATAGAATTGAAATAACTTAGCAACCAATTGAATGTGGACAAATATAAACAGAAAAAATTTAAAAATGCACTTAAATTTTTGGTTGGGTGATTGAATGGATTTTAAGGTCATTCACTGATATGTTGTTACATCTCATAGTACTGACTTTGAATGCAGCTTTTTCTTTGTTCATATTTTAAAGTAATCTTTCTATTCCCTAGGTAGAAATACTAATAAGTGTGATACCTTTCACATTCTACTTACAGTAGAAAAATTGTGGGACAGATTTTAGGCAATATTTAAAATTAAAACTAGGGTAATGCATTCATCAATGGGGCCATTTATTCGATCCTTCAGTCTAATTCCATTAAAAGAAATCAAAAGTTTAAATCTTCCTTCTCAGCTTTTAATAATTCAGAGTATTGATGTTATAAAGATTTAATTTTTTCCAACTACTGTGTTTTATTGACGGGGGACTCAATAGTTGGAAAGTTTTAGATTTAGGTAAGAGCTAATAAGCTTACTAATCAATGCATGTAAAAAGCTATTGTTCCAGGAGTTGAGGGTATGATCCCCCATGACTTCCGGAGACAACAAGCAGTTCCACCTTTGTGCCTCAGGAGGACTTCAAGCAATCAAGATGGTATCTGAGCTGCTGTACTCCAGAGTGAGACTCCACAGCCCAGGACACAGCTGAAGACTGCCCCCCACCCCAGTACAGATGAAAGAATGCTGCAGATTTTATTGGAACTTTTATCTGATTAATTTTTTCCCTGAATTCCAAACCCCTTACCTACACTTTTCTTCTCCTTATGAAAAGAATCAGTTTAAAATGGAATTTAAGGTGGTCTGTCAGGGTACAATACCCACCCTCTTTTCAGATCGCCAGCCATCTGAGTAAAACACCAATACAGATTCAATTCCTGTCTCTGCTTATGGGTTCTGGTAGTGACCAGCAGCACAAACTCAGGCATTTCCGGTTTCATTATGATCTAAAGATTTTTTTTTAAGTTAGTTTATTGAAAGTTGCTTTTAATAATTATCTGGCAGAGGACATCTGGGAAGTGTCTGATGTAGCCCACAGGTGCTGCCGGGTGCAGAGACCAATGGAGTAGAATAGGAAGAATATTGGGATCAATGAAACTTTATTTTTAAAAATAGATAACCAATCTTACTTTGCCAACTTCATATTTAAGTATTGAGTTATATTATTATCTATCTTGATTACTGAGTTTCTTCGTACCCCCTTAAATATTTTTACACAAGGATAGTGCCTCACCTTAGTCCCGGTTTTGTTAGTACTAAGCCAGAAAGAGAGGACTCCCAAACACAAGCTCAGGAATAACGCTATGGGAATGAAGACCAAGAGCCAAAAAAGCTTAGCCATCAGGTCATTAGTCTAGAGGTCTAGATTTTGATGTGAAGCCCAACTCACTGTCAGGGGGTTAGAGGAAGCACAGACTGATTTTGAAACATCTTCTTTCAAACAAAGCCTACCTAACCACAGTGGTATGACAATGAGTAGTTTGGTAGGTTTGCCTGGGCCAAGAATGTGCTCCTAAATTTTCTGAAATAGGCTAAATGGGAGGAAATAATTTATAAAATGTGATACTCAATTCTGAGCCTTGCTACTAAAAAATGTGGCCCATGGATATGCAACATCAGCATTGCCTACTGGATCAAAGTATGAATTTTAACAACTGAGTTATATACACATTAAAGTATGAGAAAGGCTTCCAAAGCAGAGGGCAAAATTAAAATAATAGAACTTTTATTTATTCTTTTATCTATACTGTCACCATTTTAATAGTATGTATATTACATTAAGTATATGTATTACATAAGCTACCATTTATCTACAGTAGTTCACATCTCTTAATATTAGGGATATATCCACAAAAGTGTTTTTTTTTTTTTTTAATCAACAGAAATGCATGAGCAAACGTTTTGCAGACTACTGCTAGGAAGATTTCAACTCTAACACACAAGTCCTTGGTGAGAGGAATAAATGAGGAAAAGAATAAAGCTTAGGATATTCTAATCTTCTGGAGTGACCTTCAGGGTTAGTTCAAGGTCATGATTACTGATCACCGAATTTAGGAATTAAGTAAAATATTCATAGAGCCATCTAGGAAATTTCTTTACCTAAGTCATCCCCAAGTGACTTACATTTTCTTTTAATACCTAATTCTGGAACACAAAAGCAAGTTGGATTCACAAATCAATGCCTAGAGAAGTATCAAGTGATAAAGGACAAAGCAAATTTAGAATTTCGAACAATCCTTTCCTGGACTGATAAAGGGAGCCACATATCTATCCATTTTTTAAATTCCTTTATTGCACTGTTTTTTTTTTTTCTGGGTAAAACAATGAAATGCAAGTACTAATGACCTGATAAATGTCCCATCTTCTTCAACAGGGAAACAGATGCTAAAGTACATCCCATTTCTGTGATATATTTTCCTATGTAATTAGTAATGCTGTGACTCAGCCGCTTAGTTCCAAGTTCTACTTCTTATTCTCTTTCTTAGCTCCTATATCTCTATTCTCCCTTTCTTTCTTCTCTGTCCTATTTGATACACACTTCAGGTTATAGATAACTCACATTAATAAAACAAATAAAGTAAAATCAATCAATGAGTTCTGGAAAGCTATTAATAGTTACATTTAACTGGAGAACTACCTAAGGATTAGATAAGTAGATATTTTCAAGTAATATTTAAATTTATTACTTTAATATATCTGAATGTGACTTTTGGGGAAAATTCAAATACCAAGTCCAAGGCCAAACAATTTTTTCAGTCTTTGTACTTAAACTGTTCCACAATGCATTTTTATAGTGAGAAGAAACCGCATTCAGAAGATTGCCTCTGTTTTCCCTTCTAATTTACCATATTGTGCTGTACTCTTAGATGAGTCCATCTGGGTCTACACATAAATCTTGTTTATGAATGCTTCCCTTCGGCTTCTCAATCACTGTTCGTAAGTCCCTTTGGCAGGTATCCAGAATTTCCCCAATTCGTATTAAATTCCAGTTTTTAGTGAATTATATTACAGGGATTGCTGTTAGCACATGACTGTCACAATTATGGCTAATTTCTCCAAGAAAATATGAAAATGAGAAGGAAAAGTAATTGGTCTTTGGCAGTTAAAATATGAGAGGCTAAGTGACACACAGGAAAAACCTTGGATTTGGAGTAAAGATGGGATATTCAAAACCTTGGACAAGTTCATCTCGTTCAGCTTCATCTATAAAATGGGAATGTATTTATTTACTTTATAGGGCTGTAGTGATTCTTAAATGAGATAAATATAAAAAGTACTCCTTTTGGAGCTAGGAATAAGGAAGCTACCCACATGGTAACTGTTGATACTATTATTAAAATCAACATATTCATTCTGAGCCGGATATGTGAAGTCTTTCTGAATAAGCCTGGACCACTTATAAACTAGTTTAATGGATCAGCAATACCTAAGAAAAAGGCTATGTCTAGTAGAAGGGTGTTCATCAGATATGGGAGTGTTTCTGGGGGAGAGACTTGAGTCAGTCCTACCCTGCCCAGCCACCTGGGCTTGTTCCTTGGTTCTTGCCTCGCTTACAAGTGAGAGACAACACATATAGTGGAAATGAGATAGCAAGTTTATTTATGGAACACATGAGCACGAAACTATAGGCAAGGACACAGCTAGTCCAAATGCCCCACATATAGAGGAAATAAGGTTGTTAGTAAGTTTGTTCTATACATTTGAGTCAAGGCTACAAGTGGGCACTCTGCTAATCTGAGTACACCAACTACTGGGGTTCAGAGGTTATATACCTTACTCAGTTTCTAAGTACCCCTCTTTCTCCTCCTTCAAACCTTGGGAATAATGTACAACTACAAAAGCTTTCTTTTTCAGCTAGTAAAGGCTCTTCGTCTTAGTGAAATGTGCTCCCTTTCCCAGCAGAGTCTCAAGGACTCCCCTCCTCCTGCACTATGTTTGCTTGTGATGTTTGGAACACCTGGCAATCTCATCCAATCGGGTTTAGGACTACTGAGTCAATGGGTGAGACATGTCTCCCTCCTCCTCCCTGTCTTAGCTTATGGCCTATCTTACCTAACAAAAGTATAGAAGAATAGAAGAAAAATACTTTGTTAGTGGATGTCCTTACATGGTGGAAAAGAAAAGGAGGCCTTAGCCAAACTTACCTACTTTAGATTCTCAAATTTATTTGGATATATTAAGGTGTCATAAACTGATGCTACTCAGCATTCCAACATTTAGACAGTTAACTCAATAGTCCTCAGCCATGGCTACTCATTATGATCATCTGAGAAGTTTAAAAAAAAAATTTATTCCTGGTCCATGCCTTGCAGGGGAGGGGTTTTTCAGTTGAGTGTCCTGAGATGGGCGTAGGCATCAGTATTTTGTAAAATATTCCCAGGGTAGCTGGGTTTGAGATCCACTGGTCTAATCACTCTTATTCTAATCTGATGCTCACCAATCATCTCTTTGATTTCTCTGTAGGTCTTGACCACATTGACAGAGTGAAGTGATTACAAGAATTTCTAGTATTTCCAAGTCTGTGGCTGATATTTCCAATGATGAATCAGTAATATGATGGTCCATTATGACCCGGGTTTCCAATGAAGTCTGAGGGCAAAGTGAGTATGTGCCAATCATACCAGAATTAATGTTCCTGATCTCTTAGATTATATAACTATTATTATAAATTAATAAATCAACAATTTGTGGTTCTTGGTTTCCTAGCTTCTATTTCAATTGACTATTTCAGAGTCAATTTCTTGAGGTCTGATTACTTCTAATAATAAAAATTTTCCCTTTTGTCCTTTCCAGTTCACTTCCTCCCCCTTTCTTTTTCATTCCTGAATAATTTAGTTCAAAAGCCATTAAGAGCAAAGAAGCAAAGTTGGCATCTTTGTGTGGGGGGGAGTCACAGGTGCCCCGAGCAGGATGTTGGAGGCCAAGCATGGTACAGAGAATATTCACATATGGCGAGGTGTGGAAGATGGCCCAGCAGACATACAGGAGCCCATGTAGAGTGAGGAGGAAGTCCGTGTGGACAGGGGCTGGGAATGGTTGTGTTGGAGTAAGATGGTAACAGAGAAGGAGTCAAATTACATGGATCAGTTATGATTCTACTTTCCACATAATCTGAGGGATGCTTCAACAATGTTTGAAGAACTCAATAACTCTGGGCTTGTGGATAGAAGAAAATCCTAAAATGCTGTCAGTATGATATATATTTTGGCTCTAAAAATAGCTGCTCTGCCAATGCTTTCCTTACATCTCTATCCCAGGAAATGAAGTGAGAGTATCTATTCATATAGTCTGCTTTTATTAAGCACTAATTATGTCATAAGAGCTCTGTGAGATGCTGGATATGCAGAGTACAATGACTCAATTCCTTGTATTTGAGTTTTCCCAGAGGCAGTCCACAAGGCAGGGAACTGGATGGACTCCAGGAAGCACGGATAAGTAGAGGAGTGAGCAAAGAGAGACAAACACATTAGCAAAACTAGTCATGTGTGTATTTATGAGTGGGCTATTGTTATGGGTAGCTTCAGCTTAGTCTTACTGGGGTCACTTGAAAGAATCATCTAGAACATATTGAAGAATTGTCCCAGTGAGGGACAAGGATCAGGGTGTGGCATACCTCCTCCCAAACATGACCACAACTTCTCCCATCCTGTATGCTCTTCTTGCAATGTGACCTTGAGGCTCTCAGATTCAAGAGCTTGAGGCTATGTTCCACTCCCTTGAGTATGGGTGGACTTGAGGTTTTGATGGAAGTGATTCCGTAGGATTTTAGGGACTGGGACATAAAAGGACATACAGCTTCTTCTTGTCTGTCTTAGAATGTTCATGTTTAGAACTCAGCATCCGTGTTGTGAGAAATCCCAAACTATCGCACACAGAGATACTATATAGAGGTGACACATGCAGATGTTTCAGCCATCAGACCCAGCTGGGGACCCAGCTACAGCCAACACTAACTGCCAGAAATGTGAGCCAACCTCCTGCTGATTCCTACTCTTAGTCATCAAGTCACTCTAAGACTTTGCATCCAAACATCATGGAGCACAGACAAGCTGCCCTCGCTGCATCTTTCCAAACCCCTGACTCCCAGAATTGGCAAGCTCCCAGGTACAATCACTGTTGCCATGTGGTTCTAAGTTTGGGGTGGTTTGTTGTACAGAAGTAGATAGCCAGACGCTGGGGCATTTACCCATCAATATCCAGCCCCCGTTGGTTGTGTATTATTAAGTCTTCAGCACATGCAGTCTGACCTGCATGGCTGAGCAAGTTCCCGTAGTCTTGAAGAAAGCCCGCAGGCAGAGAACGACAGAGATTCAGGCACTCAGAGTGGGCAGCTGTCAGGGTATAGAGTCCCTGTCTCCTGCAGCTACAGGTCAGTGTTAAGGTGGATTGAGGGCACAGGGGCAGTGCAACACACATCTACCTCATCTCTAATTGAACTGCACAAGTAACAGGGTAAAAGATAAACATGTGAACTGACAAGCTGGGATATGCTGAACCAGTAACAGAGTCAGCATAGCTGCTCTGGCAGCTCAAAGGAGAGCCTCCCACCCCAGACCTCAAGGCATGAGAATGTTTCCCAGAAGAGGGATTAAATGAGTGCTTTAGGTTTGTTAAAGAGGAAACTACAGGTCCTAAAATGGGATCACTTTTGCTAAAGCCCATGATACCACATCTAATTTAATACCTGACCTAATTGCTCTTTCAACCTCTTTCAGAAACATAACCTTAATCAACCAGTCTGAAATGTCCTGGTTAACACCAATAGGGTAATCTGTCTTGTGGGCTCTCTCCATCCACCATCCTGCCATAGAAAAGAGACAATCTTCACGATAAAAAATCTTTGTCCTCCCCTCACCCCAGAAAAAGAAGATGTCCTGGTCTAAAAATAATTCTTTCTTTTCTTTTGTCAATAGCTCCCCTACCCCACCTTTTCTTTTTCCTTCTATAAAATCTTTCCATTTGGTACAACCCCTGGAGCACCCTTCTAGTTGCTTCTTGGGATGCTGGTTTGTTCATGAATTACTAAATAAAGCCAATTAGATCTTCAAATTTACTGAGTTGAATTTTACTTTTTTATCAGGCTCCAGGGCCCCAGGATGTGGGAGAAACTGGTAACCTCCTCAAAATGCCAAACTCCTTTGGAGAAAAACATTTACAAATAGACAACTGTTTTTAGGACAGCATTATGTTGGTCTGAAATGGAAGCCTGGGTAGGTTAGAATTAAATATACGGTCACTACTGGCTTCCTTTTCTAAGAGAACAATGTTTCAGCCTGCACAAAATTGATTTAATGACCTGTCTATTCTTCAGACAGGGAGAGATACTTTCTCTGTTTTGGTGAGTAGGTAAATAGTATATGCTCTTTCCTATTGGTATTCTGCAAGGTCCTGCTCAATTCAAGAAGGAATCATGTTCCAAAAATTGAAGATAGAGAAGGGGGAATAGAAAAATAGCACCATCCTCTGGCGCTCCATCTGAATACAATGGCTTTGTTCAAAACTGCTTTTTTAACCAAAATTCTTACCCTGGGTACACCCAATCTTTCTGGCAGTTCCACTGAATAAACTTGTAATGTTTTGGATTTCTTGACTTTAACTGAACTGTTCACAAAAGGATAACACACAGCTAAGTGCACAAATAATTTAGCTTCATTACTTTCCAGCAATTACACACACGTATAATCAACATCCAGATCATAAACAGAACACGACCAACATCCCACAAACTTCTGTGCTCGTGTCCAGGCACTACCCTCCGCAAAGCCATGCACGGCCCCTGATTTCTAAGCATAGACAAGCGTTCCCTGCTTTAAGCACTACTTGCATGAAATGACACTGCTGTGCTCATTTGGGTCTCATTTCCTTTGTTCAGCCTTAATTTATTGAGGTTCATCCATTTTGTGTGTAGTCGTTGGATTGTTTGAATTTAACTGCTATTTATTGCATTTTTTAGTTCACTGGAAAAACATCAGGGGTTCATGGTTATCATCTGACATCCTGACATTCTGCTTCCAACTGTGGAAAGCTTTTATTACAAAGAGAGAGAAAAAAAAAAAAGAACTTCTGAAATGCTCTGTATTACAGTTAGCGTTTCCTCCGGAAGTTTGGCAAGGGCGTAGGAAGGGAAGTGGATTAGTCATTCAGAGGACTTCGTCCTCAGATGTCCTCGTTTCGCAGTCGAACAATTCCCATTGTAAGTTAGGATTAATGCTGTGATGTGGTCTCTGTGTAGGACTCTCTGTTAGAAACATAAAAGCTAGAGTTTAAATTCAAAGTACCCCTCGTGATGTTTATTTGCTGGCATTATCACAGTCTGGGTTTGTCATCTCTGTTAGGGCTGGAAATATGAGGCCAAGGATGACAGAGAAAGTTGCTTCCTAATAGGAAACCCATCAGTGCCTCTTTAAAAAATCGATGCAGAAAGATAAGCTTAACTTGCTGATTTTATTAGTAAGTTTTACCACACTGGTAAAACTTCAGAACCTTATCACCCTTGCAAAGAAAGTAGCGACATGCTAGGTTGAGCCAGACTCTACAGGGAAAACAAACTATTTTAAAATGTGCAGGTAATTAAAATTGCAAAGATGACCAGGTAGTGGACTTTCTCTGGAGAGGTGGGCAACCATCTGCCAAAGAGGCACAAGCAAGACTTTAGTTGAATCTTTAGTTTAATCACCAGCTGGGTAAGAGCACAGACCTAGTAGCTCTGGCCACGTTTCTTTGTCTCCCTACATTTGTAAATTCTTTTGTACAAGAAAACCCCAGCTAACTATAGCTTCTCTGTGTATCTAAAGTATGATATAATGTTCTGAAAAGCTACAGTGCTTGGTCTGGTTTCCTACAGGGAGCTAGAATGCAAGGAGTGGATTGAATTTCTCCTTTTTATATTAGTCAGACTTCCCCTGGTATACTATATTTAATTTATGGTGTTGTGTTGTAAGACAGATCCTTAAAAAGAAAACAAGTATTTTTATGAGTAATCAGCCACACTAGTGAGAAGTCTAAAGATGCCCAATAATGGCCATTAACATTTATTAAGCACTTATGACATGCCAGACCTTCTCCATGGCTCAGAGTATTTAAACCTCTCAATAATTCCTCCAAGTGGTTATTATCACACCTGTATTTGCACATGCAAGAAACTGAGACTTAGAGAGACTGGGTAACTCACCCAAGGTCACAGAGCTGGAAGAGCTAGCTTTGAATCTTAAGTGACCTGACTCCAGAGCGAGTGCTCATGAATGCCCAGCCAGCCACCCTGTAGTTGAAGGACTCTGTGACTGTAAGAAGGAGGTACAACCGTACCAGCCTCCTGGGGTTCTTGAGCTATTTAAATGAGATGACCCATGCAAGGTGCTGATCAGAGGTCTTGACCATAATAAGATTTCAGTAAATGTTGGCTGCTCCTATTGTTGATGGAATAATGGTGAGAGAATGATCAATCTGGAGAATTTCGTGGAGCCATGGCAGTGGCCTTGAAGATGACACTTCTGTAGGTTACTCTGTGTTCGGTGGCAGATGGCATGGTGTGGTGGGAAGGGCATTGCTTAGGACCACAGCGCTGCCGTTTCTTTTTATAACTGACGTTAGCAAATCACTTAATCACCTCGAATCTCTTTCTGCATGTCTATGATGGAGGCAGTAATTGCTACCTTTCAGAATTTGTATGAAGCCTATGTAAAAAGTGCCCTGAGAATGTCTGGCACAAAGTGGGAAACATACAGAGGTTAATTTCCTCCTCAGCAAACTCTGTGATTCTAGATGAGGGGATATTGTGATCAACTGGAGGAAGTTTAGATTTGGTCCAAAAACCATTATCTAAATGAGCTTCCTCAAGAGAAAGTGCTGGTTCATGATGGAAGATGACTAAGTATTTCAAATGAGAGATGGGTTGGGTGAATTATTTCACCCTTAGTCTCTTAACTATCATAGAACCAAGAAAATCTTCACCCAGTCTTTTAGAAAGTCCCCTCGAAAACACTCAAGCCACAGCAGTTTTCAGTAAACCTCAGGACCCATTAGCCTTGCCACAGTACACAGCGGTGACAGAGAAGAAACATCAAAGGTTCACAGGAGCTGGTCTCTGGTTGGCTTCTGGCCATCTTTTTGGCCAAGACTTGCTTCCTCTGTCATTTGAGGTGCTGGTGATTTTCTTAGTGACAGGGTCTAAGATGATGCTTTATTAAAATAAATTTTAAAACATTTCTTCATTCTATAATTTTTTTTTCTCCTTTTCAAACCAGAAGTCAGGGCCTTTGCATCACCTTTCCTTAGACATTTGCTGAGCACAAGGTAATGTGAAGCAGGAGGGAAAAGAGTAGAAGGCTTTGAAGGCAGTAAAGGAAAGAAGAAAGATTTCTCCCAATACGGGAAGAGGTTGGAAGACATCTGTCCCGTGAGTGGGAAGGCATCCTACCCAGGGGGACAATGAAACCTGAGTGGAGCGGCCTGGGGGCCGTGGAGAACCTGAGGAACTGGGGTGCTTTTACCACGAGCAGAAGACACAAACAGTGACCCTGGAGAAACAGAACAAACTCTACCAGTGGTCATGTCCCTGGGCATTGGTGAGAACTCAGGACAGTGACCAACAGGTCCCTTTGGCACTGCATGGAACTCCAGAAATTCCTGAACTCTGATGGGGGGTGAAAGGATAAAATCAAGGCCACTGGCTATTGTGACACCATTTGCCAAGCAAGCCTATGACCTTGTTTAACATGACTGCCATTTTACTCTTCTGAGTTTATGTCCCTAGGACTGAAAATTACTGGAAAACAATTTGCAGAACTAGCCACTCCCTACAGCCACAGGCAGAAGATAACATTGGAGCAAACTGCAGCCTCATGTCACTGTGCCCCAATAGCCCAGGGGCCACACAACAGCAACCCCACCCTTTTTTGATCCAATTGTAATCCAATAAAAGCTAGAAGTCCCTACCCTTCAATGTTGGTGTATCTCTCCACACCATTCCCCTCTCCTTTCTTGGGGAGTGAGTAAAAACTTTACTATAATACACTTTCTTCCTTTTGTGAATTCTTCACAGCCTGTGCCACCGACCACCCCAACAGGGGGGCAGCATCCCTGTGGGCTGAGAGCACATCTTCCATCAGCCTCATGAGAGAAAGGCTGGGATCTGATTTAGGTTGATCATTATAAAATAAGGAATTGGGATTATTTCTACCACGCTTGATTTTATAGTACAAATGTATACCTTTCACAGATATAAACCTGTTGGAGAACTTTTAGTCTAAGGTCATAGCATCCAGGTCTCTTGTTATGATTAGAAAGTGTTGCCACATTAACTCAGTCAAAGGTGAAGACAGAGAGACCCTCAGAGAATATTAAGCGATTGATCCAGCCATGACACCTCCATGAGTGGGGGCCAGGTGAGTGAAATCCGTAATTCCAGATTTCCTGCCTCATAACTGATGTCTCTCCAAGTTTGAAAAATGCTGTCTCAATATGCTAGCCATTATTTCCAGCAATAGTTTATTTCTACTCATGACATTTATGAAAACCCGGGGGACGATGGAAACGGAATGGAGCTCCCCCAGTGCCTTTGAGAAACCTGCTCCTGCCCTTTCTTGAACAGTATCCACATTGCTTCTTCCCAGTTCTGAGAGCAGGGCGCTTGGAGAAAGTGATTAATGATTGAAAAGGACTTGAGAATCCTGAGATGAAAGTGCTTGGTGAGCTTGAAGTGCCACTCCTGAAGGATTACCTCTGTGTACGCTTTGGCTGCTGCCAGGTTGTGTTTAAGGGAACGGCTGAATTGAAAAGGGATTTGAGGCGGCTGCTGGCAGCTTTGTAGTGGAGGCCTGGGATCACCCCTGCATGGGGACAGTCTCCTGGGCTTGGTTGGCCTCAGCAGCTAATGAAGGCTCCTGGAGAGTCACCTAATCTCTGTACTGCTGAAGCTGGAACACTTCAAGGTGGGTGAGAGAAATGAGCTCCCGAGACGGGAGGAAAGGGGCCATGACCCAGCTGCTGCACACTGTCAGTGTCCATGGCCCTACCTTTGGTGGGCTGAGTTCAGTCTGTGACTTTCAGGCACTGGGCACTCCCACCATGCAGCTCTGATGGGTTGGTAAGTGGCCTGGGTTGAGTGGGGGTAGGGAGAGGCAATGGGAGGGCATAAGGGACTCCAGGAAGGGGCTCACTGGCTCAGGTCACTGCAGGGAGATGGGCCTGGCTGGTGTCTTCAGGAGGGTGGTGCCCAGAACGCTGCATTGAACTGATTTTCTTCGACTTTATTGCTGCCCTCCATCTTGCACTGACTCCCGTGTCTCTGATAGCTTTTCTTTTCTTAAAATTTATATTTACTCTTCCTGGTGTCTCAGTGGAAGGAGAGATTGTTCAAGCTTGGAAAGATTCCAGCAGTCATCTGTCAGACTTCTCACTTTATAGAAGGGGAAACCGAGGGTTGGGAGGGACTTCCAGAGCTGCTGACAGACCCAGGACCACAAATTTGATGTTCTGACTCCTCTCTAGGACTCTTTATAGGACATCCTGCTGCCTCCTCCCCTCTCCTGTCCTCTCCCATGCTGCCCTGTGCTCTCCTTGCCTCCCCTCCCCTCCCCGTTCTCTACTCCTTACAGTAACAGGGTCAGAAAGTAGAAAATTGGATGCCTTGTCATGGGACTTGTGGAAAATCACTCAGTCTTAGGCCTTCGGTTTGCCCATCTCTAAAAGAAAGGATTGGATTCAAGGGTCTCAAAATCAGCGACAAACCATTCCGGGTGTTCACCAAGTCCAGTTCCTTCCCCTCCTGGGCGTATGGGGATGATGAGATTTTCCAGCCTTTGCTCTATCCTTTTGAACCAGATGAGTGATGGCCAGTAGGCGCGCTGATGGTGAAGCCTCTCGCTCCAAGAGCGCCAGAAGCAGTCCCCTCACTCCACTCCCCCTTCAGTGGTGACCTTGGAGGCCAGATTGGGAGGTGGATAGCATTACAGGATGGGGGATGAGTGTGTGGAGCACCAGGCTCCCCCCACCACAACCCGCCCCTTCCTCATTTCTGCTTGGTTGGACCATGACATGAAAACACTGAACCTCGATTATGTGACTGAGAATTAGGGATTGTTCGTTACAGCAGTCAGTATACCCTAAGAAAACCTTTCCGATCCCTTTTGGCCATAATATGCTAAGATTTTACTAAGCATTGTTAGTTTATTTTATTTTCCTTCATTCAACATTTATTAAGCACCTATAATGTACCAGAAATTGTGTTAAAATGCAGTGCCTCATTTCTGTCAAGAGACTTAGACCGCCAAACCGAATTCAAACGTGATTGGAGGACATCCAGTTATATGAGGCATAATCTGCCTTTGATTTCTCAGGCTTTCCTCCCACCACTGTGGTTAAGAGGACACAAGGAGAAATGGCTTTCAATTGCCATTATCCAGCACCATTTTAAGAAAGTCTCAAAGCAATTATTATGTGCCAACAGGCCAAGTTACAAAGGAATGAAAGATAAAAGTGTTTCAAATTATAGGGTTGGTGGGGCCTAGTTGAAATTATCCAACCCTACCCACTCCAGGGGACTAGACTATGCCAGCCCATTTGGAAATCCCTCCGTTGGATCTTTGGGGTTCTTTTGAAACCATTTTTAAATCAGGCCCATGGACCAGCACTATCCATCCTCATTAGAGCTGTTGTTTTCTGACGGGCTGTGGTGTCCACTCCCACTCCCAGATTCCTGAGGTACATTGTTCTTCTCAGCACTGCAGCTGAACACATCCATCTGGCCAGTGAGAGAATGTAACAGAGCATATTTTCAGCATGACCAATTAGATGTGCAACTCCCATTAACAATAGCAGGACTTACGCTCCAGATTCTTCCTCCATAAATCCAGCCTTTCCCCTTATGAGCAACAGATGGGTTTTTCACAATGGCTCATTACCTTCTGGCTCAGCTCTGGTGCCAGAAGTGAAATATAAAGTTATTTATGGATGGAGAAAGATGCATAAGTCACTGTGGATTATTTTCTGTCATCCTTTTTTTTGTTGTTTATTTAGAGTTTTTTTTTTCTTCTTTTTCTTCTTCTTCTTCTTCTTTTTTTTTTTTATTGCTCAAGATGAACAAGTTAAAGAAGATGGCAGTGTCCCCACCAGTAATGGAGACGGATGGCCCTTCATCTCGTTTACTTTTCTTGATGACCACAGACCTCTGGGGCGACGCTGCATTTCCCACAAGAAATGGTAATTGGTATATTTCCATAGAGAAGATACCCATTCCTCAAAGATCTGCGAGCCTCTGACAGGCCATCTCTGTGAAATTTGGTCACCGGGGTCACAAATCAGGCCACTTAACTGCACGTGATACGTTTGAGAAAACAAATTGCTTCTTCAAGGAATGCCAATATTTTTCAGCACTTGACACCTGAGGCACACAGAGATTATTCCTCTGTCAACTGGGGGACAAGGACAGGGAAACAGGCAAAGAGATTGACATGCTAGATGTGTTATGGGCGAGTACACAGTAAAATGATAAATATCCATGAAGGAAAAGGAGAGGAGAGGGGAGATGAGAAGATTGAGAAAACAGCACTGAGTATAATGTTCTTAGACCGCTGATGTTCATAGGTAGGCTGTGCTATGTGAATATATACCTATTCCTTCCAAGTCTTTTCTATGCAATTCCTTAAACACTGTGTGCCTCAGTTTCCCCATTTGTAAAGTGAGAACAATAATAGCACATCATATGATTACATGAGAATTATGAATTCACCCTTGCAAAGCACTTACCATGGCACTCACCATATAAAAAGTGCTATAGCCTCTATATATTAAAAAACTCTGAGCAGCAGATGCCATTAATTGCTTCATCTTCCCACCAGGTTCGATAGGGTTACCAATTGTAGGAACTTTCTTCCCCTCCTCAGGCCACAGGAGTGGCTACCTTATCCAATCCAGGTTCTTTCTTAGGGTTTTTTAAATGGGTACAAAGGAAAGATGGTTAGTCCTTCTGTTAACGGAAAGGCTATGAGTTGTAAGTCCAGATGCTCCCAGAAGCCATGGGACCTGCTCCGTGGACAAGGCTGGTCAGGGGAATCCAGCACAGAGGGAAGCAGAGACAAGAGCTGGGAGGTCCAGTAGGGTTTCCGTTCCTCGTTTTGATGGGACACTGGAAAGTTGGAACATTTTAGTTTAGGGAATAGCTAATAAGCTTAGTAATCAATGCATGTAAAAGCTATTATTACAGGAACTGAAGGTGTGACCCACTCTTTCTCCAGGAGACCATCAGCAGTTCCACCTCTGTGCCTCAGGAGGACTGCAAGCAATTCAAGAGCCATGGTATCTGAGTTGTACTCCAGAGCGAGATGACCACCACCCAGGACATAGCTAAAGACCACCTCCCAGGGCGAGAATGCTGCAGGTTTTTAAATCCAGTTAACTTTCCCCTGAATTCCAAACCCCTTACGTGCACTTTGTTCTCCTCATAAAGGGGTCGTTTTACAATGGAATTTAAGATGGTCTGTTAGAGTGCAAACCCACCATCTTCTCAGATTGCTGGCCATCTGTGTGTAAAGTGCCCACAAAGATTCAATCCCTGTCTCTGCTTATTAGATGTGGGAGGTGACAGGCAGCACGAACTCTGGCTTTTCCAGTTTCAGTTTCACTGATTTCTAAGAAAGCTGTGCCTGTACCCTTTCTGAAGTTTGTTTATAGGAATCAAGAGGTTCCCTTTTCTGCGACAGGAAGAAGGGCAAACTGGGTCTATGTCACCCACAACAACAACAACAAATTTACTGGAAAAACACCAACATTTACCGGAAAAAAACAGCTCCCTGTGCTCCTGCCCTCCCTTTTTTCAACTTGTGCCAGAGGAGACAGAGATAGGGATAGCGAGGCAGACAGAGACAGACACAGAGACAGAAGCTAGATAGAGATCATAAGCTATGGGGAAGGTGGAGATCTGTTTTCAAAAGACACCCGAGGGGAAATAACCTGAAGATTATTTCTACAGCCTTAACATGCAAATCACAGAAATACAGAGCCCCGGAGCTGAGAATTACCTTCCAGTGCTCATTCAGAGGATGTGATTTCAGGCTTTTCCTAGACATTACTGAACACAGGGAAGTCATTTCTCCTGAGGTTGTTGATAGCTGTATTAATGAGGACGGTTATTTCTCATATTCCAGTAAATCTGACTCGGCAAAGCCCCCCCTCATCGTTCGCAGTGCTTCGCTCTTGAAAACTACTCATTTTCTTCCTGTTCATAGGACAGGACCACAATATTTGAACACGGTTTTTATTTGCCTGTACGTCTTTTCTTCCTTGGGACAAAACATCCGGCCAGCATCACTCCACTAAGTGTCACTGAGGGGGAAACTTCAGGTTACTTGAGAGTCACCAGGGTTGGTAGAAAGAATGTTTGCTTGATGTCAGACCAATACCATATTAAAACGTGGCAGGTTGATTGGAGTCTATTATGTGGTAAAAACAAAACAAAAAGAAAACAAAAACAAAAAATAATCTTGGGACAGACTTTCAGCAGAAAGAAGAGGTTCACTGAACAGTGTCAGTTCTGGGTGCTGGTGACCTGAATTTTGAAATTACTAAACCAGAAACTAATTGGTAACATGTAAATCCCATTTCATTTTTTTCTAGGTTGATTTTCTTTAAAATGGGCAATAGTTATAAAAAGATATGCTAAGTGATATCCTGTGCTCGGTAGTGAGAGTTTTCATTTAAAACACATGCGCTGCGGGGCGACGGGGTTGGGGTGGGGGAGGTGTGTGGAAGCGTCGCTACCCTCACCTCTACAGCGGTTTTAAATAAAAAGAACACATTTTGACACCTCATTTCCCTGAAATTGTGAAAAAAGAAATCAAACACTGAAACATAGAAGTCTTTTCCCCATTTCAGGTTTCAGGCCTCTGGTTCGGGAGGTTTGATTGTAGCTGAGATTTCATTTCTGTTTAGAAAGCAGAGGTAATAAAACAATTCAAGCTGGTCTTTAAAAAAAAAAATACAGTCAGAGACAAATACCATATGATTTCACCTTTAACAGGAACCTAATCAAAAAAACAAACAAACAAGCATAATATAACCAAAGACACTGAAATTGAGAACAAGAGAGGAGAGGGATAGGAATATCCAGGGAAAAGGGGAAGGGATTAGAGCAACAAGTATGAAAGACATATGGACAAAAGCTAGGGGGGGGGGGGGGAAAGGGAAGGGAGCGGGGGAGGGCGGGGGCGGAGGGACGGGATGGGAGTTGAAAACAGAAAACTGTATAAGAACAACAATTAAAATAAAATTTAATTTTAAAAAAATACAGTCAGTGAAACAGGCCTTAAAAACAGAATGGGGAAAAAGAGAAAGAACAAAAACCTACAGTAGTTACTGCATTTGAAAGGACTGACACCTCGCCTCTATGATATTGGGGGTTCTAGAAGTACCACTGGACATTCTGAAAGTCCAAGAATTGGGGCACAGTTTAACTTTTGCCATTTTAATTTCAGCAGTGGTAGCAACGGTGAAGTTCAGAGCACCAGGAAACATTGCACCTGTATCGTATTGACTTAATTATTTGCATCACTTAAACATGGCCACAAAAAGGTTGCTCAAATTACAGTTAGATATACATCTATTTAAGTGACTGAAATTCATAAAATCTAACAACGTCAAATCCTGGTGAGGATGTGGAGCAACTGGAACTCTTACATAATCCTGGAGGTGATGCAAAATGGTATAGCCACTTTGTGGAACTGTTTGGCAATGTCTTATAAACATGTATTTCCCCATGACCCAGTGAGCTCACTGCTCCGTGTTTACTCCAAGTTAAGTGAAAACATGTCCATACCAAAATGTGTATATAAATATTTGTAGCACTTTTATTCATAATCACCCAAACAGGAAACCTCTCAAGGTTCATCATCTGTGGAATGGATAAACTATGGTACAGCCACATACTGGACCACTACTCGGTAATAGAAGGACGTATCACTGATACATGCAATGGCATGATTGATCTCAAATGCTTGATGCTAAGTAGAGGCAGGCACAAAATATGACATGCTCCTTACTCCTACTCATATGGCAGTCTGGAAAAGGCAAATCTATAGAGATAGACAGATCAGTGATTGGCAGGGGATGAGTGTGGTAGAGGGGAACGCCTGCCAAAAGGAATAAAGGAATTTTGGGGGTGATAAAAATGTTTTATGTCTTGATTGTGGCAGTGACTTTATACCTGCATGAAATTTTTAGAATTTATACAATGGCATATATAAATGGGGGGCATTGTACAGCCTAGAAATTGTATATTAATAAACCTCCATTTAAAAAGTGCTATACTACAAACCATTCCAAAACTCGGTGGCTTACTGTCATACCACTTACTGTCACAGCCCTGCGTGTTGGCAGTGTGATGGTAGACAGTTGACTCGGCTGGCCAGAGTGTAGCAGCTCTTCTTTTTGAAGATCTACAGATCTGGGTCTCACCTGAGAGTCTCTCACCCCCCTTGAACCTGCAGGATGGCTGGGGGATGTTCTCATGCTGATAAAAGAGGCACAACAGAATAAGCCCAACTGCAGAAGAATATGTCAAGTATCTGCTTGCATTCAGTCTGCTAAAATCCCTTCGATAAGAAGTCCTGTGACTGAGCTTACATTCCAGGGGGTGGGGAGGAAATACCTCTAGTGGGAAGAATTGCATGCGGTTGTGGAAACAAAGTGTTAGAACCATAACTTAATCTTGTAGAAGGCTCTCTACAGACTTACAGTTGAATAGTATGCCCTATGTTTACTTAAAGATGGTAAGAAGAAAGGTTATATGAAGATTATTTTTGCTTTTGTTTGCATTATTGCTGTTGAAGATTTCTTTACATGACTTAACATTCCAATTATGAGTAACTTCCTACAAATTCTTCTTAAAATTTAGACCAGACATTCATACTCTATTTTCAGAAAAATGCTATAGATGATTTTCTTAGACAATTAGACATCTGTGGTTCATCTTGATTCCTTTTCCTGTTGGTAACCTTGAAGATCAAAGGTAACCTTTGGAACTTGGCATCTCAGTTGAGATGCGAAGTTCCATGGTATTCCAGGTTCCTTGCATGTTTCTCTTTGCTCTGCAGGATTATAAGCTCTTTTAAAATATTTATATGAATTTGCCTTATTTTCTTTGTGTTTTTATTCCAAAATTTACAAATAGCGTTTTGAACATAGGCAGAGAGACAGAAGGAGAAAGACCATAAATAATGCGGGGAATAGTTGAGGGGAGGAAGAATATTTACACTCCAGTCCTGTCTTTGAATATACCACCTGACCTTTGCAAATCTCTTAATCTCTTTATCAAATCTCTATCTCTCTTGATTAATCATCTTATAAAGCTAATCATGTCTCTCCTTACTTTCAACATAATGGAGAATGCTGGGGAAATTACAATGCATTTGAGGGGCGCACTTGACTCTGGCTATAAGCCATTGCATTAAGTGAATGAATATACAGGTGTGACTTTGGTCCTGGAGGAAGCCCATATTGTTCTATAAATGGAACAATAGCCTCTCCTTGATTTCTTGCAGTGGTGTTGCCTGCCAAGTGGTTTAGGAGACTTGTAATAAGCAAAAAAGCACAATTTCAGCTCACTTGCTGTTTCAAACTTGTACAGAAAGATGGCAGTTCTTCAGCTGCTGACAGTTGTGAAATGAGCCAGTGTCTCGGGATGATTTCAAGTAGAAAGCTTGCCACAATCGCAGTAAGATCCTCTGGGATTTACTGTGTCCAAGCCAAGGTTGAATGAAATGCAGAAATCAAGGAGCTTGAGTGGCCACAGAGGGGTAGCTTCTAGGTCCGCAAATCATTAAAATGGTACAGATGACAGTCATTGGGTGAGAAGGCAATGAGGGAACTCCTGGGTGAGTAGAATCAGTTCTCTGACCTGCGTGTACGCTCCCACGACCCACAGTGCAACACTGGGCAAATGGCCCAACTTCTGAGAATTTTTTTTTAATCGTAAAAAGAAAAAAGTGACTTACATGGACAGTTATTTGGAATTTGTAGAGAAATGTGATTTATAAGATTTGTAATCAGTAAGAGCCCAGAATACAAATTTGAATTCATCAAAGTTTTAAGTCCTATGTAGTCCAAGAGGGCTTGAATCCGTGCAAAACTGCACCTCAGTGCTCTGTTTCTCAAAGAGTAACACAGGTAGAAAAGTATCATTTATTTTTGTCTGGTAATTTGAGCGTTAATCAACTACAAGCCTTCTCCCTCTGCAGAGGGACATATGGGTGTCAAAACATAAACCTGCACCAGAATCACTGAAATGTCATATTAAAGGTATTAATTAGGAGGCCCCTCTAGACATCCTGAAATAGAATTTGAAAGGTAGGGCCCTTCTTAACCCTGAAACAGGTCCTCAGCCGATGTTAAAAGATGAGTGATGTCACCGGAAGCACAATAGTTAAACAGGGACTGCCCGAAATTGCGGTCCACCAACTGAGTTTCCTGTTTCCCCAAGTGCACACAACCGCAGAAGGAACCCAAAGCACCACCTGTTTTCTTCACTCTTAACATAGTTTAATTCAGTACCACTAAGACATTTTATTTTAAAATATTACACAGCATGAAAAGGTAGCATGACTTTTTCAGATAAAACAAGAAGGTGCAAAAAATGTCTTTGCTGGTGGAAGACTACTTTCAGGTGCGCTTCCTAGTTTCTTTCTCACTCTTCACTGCCTTTAGAGGGATTCAGTTAAAAAGTTTGAAAGACACAGGGAAAGGTGTTGAAGGAGAAGACGCTGTCAGGGTTACAGTAATTCCTGATACACCTATTTACTCTAACGTTTATGGAGCGCATCCTGCATGGAGGCACCTGGGAAATATCACATAAGGTCCTTATCTGAAAAGAGGCAGAACAACAACTCTAATACGAAGTGAACTGCGCACTGCCGGGCCCCCAGGGGAAGGGAGGTCAGTTCCGGCTGTAGGGGGAGGAACAGGGAGGCAGGGTACTCAGGTGGTAGTGTGATGGAGAGTACAGGAGCTCGTGTTGGGTTGCCAGAGGTAGATGGGATTTGGAATGGTAGAAATGGGAAGCATGTCTTGGATTGAAAAAATGGACACAAGCAACGAGGAAATGACAGGAAAGCAACATCTATTAAGCGCACCCTACAAAGTTCCAGGCACCACAATAGGTATTTCAATGATCTTTCAGCCTTTAAAACTTAGTTAAGTGATGGTTCCTCTTAACATACGCCCACTCCACACCGTTTTTGTCTGTATTTTATTCTAAAAACTTCACTGTAACTAATTCAATATTTATTTGCTGGTTAGTTTAGTCTAACTAGGTACGGTGATTTATCAATTGAAGTGTTCTCCTCAGGAAAGCAGAGTCCAGGGCTAGGTGGTGAGCATTTAAAGGTTCTAGTTAGAAATCCACTTTTCAAGGACTGCTATTCTCAACTATTTCTCTCGGGTCAATATCATGGAGTTTGGAGATTGTTCATTTGTTAATGGATGTTAGAAATTATTTTTTATTGGTAAAATAAAATGAGGTTGTAGATATTTGGGATTAGAAATATTATACAGGAACCTCTGAAATGGCATGGATTTAGCAAAGGATACTCTGCCTGGCCTGCAGGCATGATCATGTATGTGGAATTTTGGGGGGAACTCTGTCACCTGGATAGATTAAGTTTACTTGAATCCCACTGTTAGAATGTTATTAAGTGATTCCTTCACTAAAACGTGCTTGCCTGAGGGCCTGAGAAGATGGAGAACAGGGACTTCATAGAGCTTGTAAAACACCTACATAACCATATTTTTTTTTTTTGGTGTTGCTGTTTAAGT
This sequence comes from Anoura caudifer, assembly GCA_004027475.1. NCBI lineage: Eukaryota > Metazoa > Chordata > Mammalia > Chiroptera > Phyllostomidae > Anoura > Anoura caudifer. The sequence continues at coordinate 59,415 of PVKU01008518.1, forward strand.
AAATGTTTAAGTGTTTAGCAGAATTAGACTTGCTCTCTTCAAACATACCACTTGGTAATGAGATTATAGGCAGAACTTGTATAGCCTTCACCTACCCTGGCTACTGGAGGCTACAAATATTTACCAAAAAGGAATAAATTTTGAATAACCTACCAGGGTTGGAGTGGTTCATAGTAAGATCCTTCCTTTTTTTATTCAAATGTTCCTTTTCTATGCTCTCTTATCTCCCAGTATGCACACCTGTAATACTTCACTGCAATTATTAGCTTCCTCACCTGTCTCCTCCTCTTGACCACGAGTATCCTAATGATACAAACGATCCAGCCAATTTAACAGGTGCAGGTGTTTAGGTACTATTTAGTAAGTGAAAGTAGACATCTAAAGTCTGAAATGGGTGAGATTTAGCTACATCCTATTTCCCTTCTTCAGTCACAAGATTGTAGTGGGCAGATATTAACTAGATGCCAGGTTATAAGTAAGTGATCACAAGAGCAATCAACATAAATCCTTCCAAAGCTTCAATCTATTCTTTTCAGGTGTTCTAATCATCACCTTGCATGGGTGAAAATTCAGTTGAGGCAGCTCTGCCAATAGACCAGACTCAGGACACTGTTATCCCTTCCGCAGGCATCTGACAACTAGAATCCTCCAGTTTCACAGAACAATTGAGAGGTTAACTCTTGGCATCATCGCCCAGGGTCAAGGCTACACACCTCACTGTGCTCCTGAAGTCTGTTCCTGCAAGGCTGGGGAACTGCTCTAAACAGCGAAGCTGTAGATCCTGAATACCTTTTATTTCACCAATGCAAACCTATTCCCCACATTCAACCTAGTATCAAGATACGAACTGCACAAACAGAAACAATTTCTGGTGGTTAGCACGCTAGTCTAAAAATGTTTGGCGTTGGCTGAGGTAAAGATAGCAGATACACTTGCAATAATGACTCGTGATACCAGGCTATCAGTTTAGACTGCTGGCTAAGCAACCCTGCGCTGAGCATTCTTGAGTAGAATGCAATCAGTGCCTTGGCTGTAGCTTTATCCAACCAATGTTCAAAGATTATCATGTTTTTCTATACTGAACTACTTTAAAGAAAATTATGTATCTCTTTACCCTGGCTACAGGGTGAACTCTGTAACCCCAAGGCTTTGCACCATCCACACAGTGGGTGTCCATTCCCTACTTGTTCAATTAACCAATACAAAAGTTCATGAGTAAATACATGAATCAATCAGTGACACTATTTCACCCTTACTGAGACCTTGTGAAATATCATCACCAGTTTATAGATTAGGAACCTGAAATCTAGACAGGTTAAGCAAATTTCTCAAAGTCTGACCACTTACAAACGGAGAGACAAGTGTTCTTGCTAAGGTCTGTCTGCTGCCAAGGTCCGTACGCTCCTCCCACAGCGCAGGCTCACCAACCAAGCGCACAGAGTTGTGGGGGTCCATGGTATGTCTGAGAGATGTGGGAACTTCGATTTGGTACAATATTAGACCATAAGAATGATGAAGAAGATAATAGATGTGATTTATCTGAGAAGCATGTTTTATTGTATAGGCAGAAAGTGAATCATTACATATATTGATATATACATAAATTAATAACAGTGACCTAATTCTAGCTATGCTTTAGGAAGAAGAGTCTGGAAGTAGTTCTTAAAATACCTTGAAGTTCAAAAGAGGTAAGGAGAAGGAAGGCTAAGCAGAAAGAAAAGGGCAAGGTGACTGGTAAAGGAAGAGATGGGAGAAAAATGATTAAGCTGAGAAGGACAGAGCGCAATGACTTGTTCACTATGAGATACCTGGGAGGGGCAGGAGATAAATATAACCCAAGGCTAGTTTCCATATTATTGCAAACATTTAAAATATAAATAGTGGTTCATACGGGTGAAAGTTGTTTCTGAGAAAAGGAGTTTCCAATTGCATGCCAAGATGCCTTCTTCATTACTTTACGTGACCCTGCTCCAACACCATCGTTCGGTCTTGTGTTGAATGCTCAGGACGCTGACTTTCACAGCTCTGGGTTGAGTGGCCACGATGAGAGGTGCATGCCTGTTGTGGGCTCTCAAAAATACAATTTTCACATTTTTTTAAAAAACCCACACGATTATACAAATAGTGAGCATATGTCAAAGATTTAATGAGGGGACCAGCAGGATGACAAGGACAGTTCAAATGCAGATAAGAGGAAATGAATGTGTTTTTGTGTGTTATTTCAAAAGAGAAAATAAATGTATAGTGATTAAATGAAACTCCTGCTCAAGCAATATTTATCTATTAAATACAAAACTGATTAATATAACACAACACAAGCATCTATGGTTATCCTCTCTAATAGATAAAAGTCACTTGCATTGCTGTCATTGAAAAAAACTTTTTTTAAAAATTTTATTTATGTATTTTTAGAGAGAGGGGAAGGGAGGGAGAAAGAGAGGGAGAGAAACATCAATGTGTGGTTGATTCTCTTGTGGACCCCAGTGGGGACCTGGCCCGCAACCCAGGCATGTGCCCTGACTGGCAATCAACCCAGCAACCCTTTGGTTTGCAGCCTGTGCTCAATCCACTGAGCCGCACCAGCCAGGGCAGAAAAAAAAATTTTTTTTGCATACCTATGAGATAGAAATAATTTGCTTTCATTTTCTAAAATTAACATCTTTACAGAATTATAACTTTACAGATTTATAATATGTACATGCCCTAAATAATAGCAGTAGTGAGCTACATTCCCTTGGCAAATTGGATGATCCTTAGTCAAGTTTGATGCCCTAGCATGACATCACATATCATGATGTTTCCAAACACTGGACAATTTTTCTTCATGGGACACATGTTGTTTTGCCTGCGTATCATTCACATTTTCCTGGGAACTCCCTCTGTCCCCTGACTCCATCCACGTGATTTCAGCATAGGCCACCTTGTTAGTGAGAAGCTGAGGACATGGCTCAGGAAAGGGCTAGGGGCCTGGGGATTACTCTTTTTCAGCTCCTCAAGCTTACCCCAGAATTTGCCAAATTGAATGAAATCATGCCAGGTGCGTTGTTTTCAATTTGTCAATTTACAATTTGCAAAGCTGGATTTCGGGTAGTGACTGTAATAGAGATAGATTACATAAATAAATTGGATAGTCAAACTCTACAATATTTCATACTGTCAAATATGAATATGCAAATCAACCACTTTCTTTCAAAAAATCTATATAACACATGTCATATCAAATATTTATGTTGAAATTATTTTGTTTTGTCTTCAGTTTTTATTAACATACCTTCATTTCTGTGTTTTATATGAAGGTACAGAATAAACATTAATCTTTTGAGAAGACTCACCTTTATTCCAAGATTATTCCTACTTTTTTTCATGTTAAACTGCATTTTTGCATATGTACAATGATGGTAATAGAAGATATAGATATTTTTGTATTATTTTGTCCTAATATTTTTATCAACAAAAATAAAAGTGGGCAACTCTATGTCCCTATTTGCTTCCTTGTTTGTTCACTTTCTTAAGAATTAGCTTTCTTAGGAAAGTCAAGTATGCAAATCATTCTAGAACTCTTGAGAGAGCAAAAAGCCATGTTCATGTTCCTATTGTTCTGAGTCTAGCTCCAACTCTTGCAATTTTAGAAACCAGAATTGTTTTTCCTTCATACCAAGTGTAGGTTAGTTCACTTGGGGTAGGCTCATGTTAATCAAGATGAACACAGAAAACCTAACTTAGCATATAGAACAAAAACATCAATTGATTAAATTAAAAATTAGATTCTAACCACAGAGGAAATGAGATAATTAACTTCAAAACTTCTCCCTGAACTTAGACTACTCCAGGTGCCAAGTTACAATCAGAGAAAGGCTGGTAAGCAGGTAATTAGAACAGGGAAAGCTCCTTCTAGGACTCAAGAACTTGGATGGTTGGCAGCTTCAGGCTTGCCACTGTATATAAGGCTGCTGTGTCAGGGAATCGCCTCTCTGGAGCAAGGTGTGGGTGGATTTGCAAACATTTGTCTCTGTGTATCTTTTACTGGTCACCAGGCTAAGGAAACCTCTTTTGTTACCCACGCATCTTTCTTTTCTGATGCATGTAATACCTACTGTCAGAGTTTCCAGGACTGTCAACTATTCAACCTCTTTAAGAAATCTTTATACACTTATACTCTGGCCCATAAGGATTGAAATTAGCATCAGAGTCCAAGATGAGGATCTTCTTTCTTTCTTTCTTTGATATGTCTTTTTTTTTTTTTTTTTTTTTTTTTTTTTTTTTTTTTTTTTTTTTTTTTTTTTTTTTTTTTTTTAGGGCGCATCACCACTTCTGGTCTACCCCCACTGCATACAAGAGTCACCATTCTCTTTAAAAGTCCAAAGACTGATTGAGGCCTTATTTGATGTATAAAGATAGTATTCCTGTCAGTCCCTGTATGTATCAAACCAAATATATTCAATGAAGGTTTGTATCCCCCAAACCCCAAATATTAAAACCCTAATCCCCAATGTGATATTATTTGAAGGTTTAAAGGAGGCCATGAGAGTGGAGCCTCATGACAGAATTGATGCCCTAATAAGGGCATGAAGAGACCAGAAGTCAGTCTTTCTGGACCAGGGGAGGACCTAGCAAAGGGCAGGCCTCTGTGAACCAGGAGGTGGGCTCTCACCAGAACCTGAACACTCTGGCACCCTCACGGTCTCCACAGCTGTGAGAAGTACATTTCTGTTGCTTAACCTACCTGCTATACATAGGTTTAATATGATTTCAAGTGCACTTGTTTATGACTTAAGTAGTTCAGATTTTTCATGGCAGCTACATGATCACCAGGGACCAAGATTCCTTCTTCTAGACTCTATTACCATCCCAAAAATATCACTACCACCTTCTAGACCAAGATGGCTGCTTAGTTCCAGATACCATGACTACATTACAATCAACAGGAAGGAAGAAAAGACGAAAAGGGGAGCATCCTAATTGTTTAATGACTCTTCCTAAAAGTTGCACATATCACTTCTTCTAACATTGACCATACCTACCTAGAGGAGAGGCTGGGAAACATAGTTTTTATCTCTAGATGTCAGATGTTCAGCTAAATATAGAAGACTTCATTATTAATGAAAAAATAAGAAATGGCTCTTGGGGAAAACTAGCACTCTCTGAAATATTTAGATAATTATTAAAAATTCATAGCTAATATTGTTGGGTTGCCTTTATTTATTAGGTACTATACCAAATTTTTCATGTAAATTTTCTCACATACTCTTCCAACAATCTGTGAGTTAAATATTAACATTATTTGGTATTTGATAGATGGGAACATGTAGGCAAAAATTGGTAGTAATACTAGATTACACAGCTATGAGGTAGAGCTAGGATTTGAACTCAGATTAGTTTTCTTCATTAGAACCACATGCTTGATCACTTCATATATGTTCTCCAGAGAATTCTGTGAGGATTGATTTTTAACAAGATCTCCCTAACCCATAGGCCAAAATCCTGTGCATAATAGTCATAAGAAGTCAGTCATTGTGTTTCTATAAATTTCTGGAATGGGTAGACCTTGTATGACTATTATGGTTCATCAAAAAGGGAGAACACATGCATATATATATACACACACACATACACACACATATATACACATATATATAAAACTTACTAATGTAAGTTTACTGATAAAAAGAAGAATAGCATATAATGTTTAAATAATAAATACACAATACTCTATTATTGTGAGTTCTATACAGCCAACTGGTTCCCATTGATTGTTTTCTTAGATTTTTGACAAACTCTTGTATTTATAGCTAGGCTGGGATAATTGACAAACAATTGTAGTTCTGATCTGAATACTGGTTGATATTTTTATTTCTGTTAATCACTGAGATAGAAGTAAAACAACGAAGATGATGGGAACTTCACTTATTCATCAGCAATGTGAGTGACTTCTTTGCCATGTTGGATAATAGCTTCCAAACACTGAAAGAACATGGACATACTCAATTTCTGTGGAATTGATAATGTAATGGCTACAGACATAGCATACTTTTAAGTTTAGTCTGCATCATTAATATTTCACTCATTAATTTATTAAGTTTAGAACAGACTGAAAACAATGGGCCTTTGCCAAATGTCTGTAAACCCATTTAGTAGATAGATTTGTTGGAACCCAGCCAAGCCCATTCATTTCCATACGATTTCTCTCTGCTTTTAGGCTGCAACACCAGAGTTAAGTAGCTGTGATGGAAATCATGTGGCCCACAAAGTTGAAAATATTTACTATTTGGCTATTTACAGAAAAAGTGTGCTAAACCCTGGCCTAGAAGGACAAGGAGCAAAAATAAATGGAAGGCTGTGGGCTGCATTTTCAGTGAAAGAAAACAGGACTTTCACAAATATGAGAAAGAAGCTGCTCTGAGAAAGATCCTAGAACACCCTAGGAACGACAACAAAGGTGAATAATATGCCTTTGGTTCATCAATGTATGGATCCAGAAATTCCAAGAAATATGGCCAACAGTGTATCCTAGCAGAAGATATTTGTTATTTTTCCCTAGATGCTGATTAACAAGAAATTATTGATGGAAAGAGATATGGAAGAGGAACCAAGCCAACCCTGGGGGGTACAAGTGATCTCCCTGCTTACATTTCCATGATATTAACTTAAATTTCATAGCATGGGAAGCACTGAGAAACTGCTAGAAGCAGGAGCACCAAACAATTGCCAGATAGTGTTCTTCCTGAAAACGGACCTTTTTGCTTCTGAAGCACAAAGGACTTCAGCTTCAAAGATGGCTGCAGGTCTATCAGATTTTCTCAGGTTTTTTTTTCCCCCAATTTTATAATACCCAGAAAAGACACAGTTCAAAGGAGATCACAAGAGCAAATTAGGGCATATGTGGGCTTCCCAAATAGCACATATATTAAAATAAATAAAAAATAGTATTATAGAGGGAAATTGACAAGGTAGTTCTCAAAATGTAAGTCCTTAATTCTTTATTTGTTTTCTGGGTGTCCAATCTGGAATCAGAAACAGAAAATTAATTCTTTACAATGTATTTAATGCTATTACTACATGCATATTTAATATCAGTGAAGCCATATTTATACTTTAATAAACTATTCAAAGGTGAGAAAGGTCACACCAAATCTCCTCTCAGGGGGAGCGCACTTTGTTACAAGGCAGGCTAGTATGATGTTAGCATCATCTACTACCACGTGTCTTGTAATACCTCAATTCTCTGACTATTTTTCTGATTTAGAAATTCTGCTAAAATTTAATTTGTTTTAATCTCAAAGTAGCACACAATCTTGATATAAGCCTGAGTTAATAAACACATGAAGACAGACACTGTAATTTTGTGACAAAATTTCATTATAAGGCAGTGATATACATAATCTAGAAAATGTAATCTTTTCATGACTTTTTAAAAAAAATGAAATGAAAAAATTCTTGTAGAAAACTCCCAGAACTCTGAGATTCTGTCCAAGGGTCCCAAGGAATCCATTTAGAAAGAGTTTGTAGTCAATATTTTTCTAATGCATTTAATTTTAACATCATGTATTTATAGAGTATCAGGGGAAACATAATCTGGAAAATACTGCATTCATGAAAGAGTTAAATTTTTATCATTGTGTCTTTTCTCTGTGATAGAATAGCCACCTGGAGAAATAGCCTAGCCTAAAGTTCATTTTCTCAAGGTTCTGGGGAAAGCCAGTTCAATATGAAGTTAAATCATCACCATCGCACAGCCCAAAACATTTTTAAGCTTGAAAAATAAGGAACGGATCACTGCACTCTCTGGGTCCTGAGAGGACTGAAAGCTCACGTGCTAACCCAATGTAAAAGGAGTAGCTGCTTTGGTGACCTCTGACATCACTGGAAATGGACGTTCCGAGTGCTCTCAGGAGAGAGATTGTTCTCGAGAAGCTCCGAGACAGATTTTGCAGTCGTGGTAATTGTGGTTAGAGACAAGTCCCTTTTAGACTCTTTAGGACTGTATCATGATTATATCTTTACATTTACAGACCTTTTTTTCTCAAAAGGCTTTCAGGCATTTTTATCAACTATGATTGAGAGGGAGAGAGGGAAAGGGAGAGACAAAAAGAGAAAGAAGAGACGGAATGAGCTTAGGTGCAATGAACTTTTTGTATTAGCCTGCTTGGGCTGCCATAACCAAAGGCCACAAATTGAGCGGCTTACACAATAGAAATTTATTTTCTCATAGTGTGGGATCTGGAAGTTCGTGATCAAGGCGCCAGTAGGATTGGTTTCTCCTAGGACCTCTTGCAGATGGCTGCCTTCTTGCTGTGTCCTCACATGGTCTTTCCTCTGTCTGCATCTTCTCATGGTATCTCTGCCTGTGCTTACAGGATGTCAGTCCTATGAGTTAGGCTCATTCTTATAGCTTCATTTAACCTTGACTACCTCTTTAAAGGCTCTGTCACATTGGGGTTTAGGGCTTCAACAGAAGAGTTTTGGGAGAATGCAGTTCAGCCCAAAACAATGCATGATCATTACAGAGTATTCTGACAAAATATCAAAGTTTGAAAAAGAAAGTAAATTTTTAAAAACCAACTAACTTTCCACCACTTAGAAATAACAACTTCAGCCTTTGGTGAAGGTCATTATACACATCTCTCCAACCACTTGGATGAATCCTTAGACTGATGGGCCACACATGAGATGAATAGATTCCAATATATGTAAATAGATTCATAGTATATAAGTTACTTTTTAATTAAATAATTTGAATTTTTAGTGATGTGATATTTAAGTATGCAGTTGATTCTAAAACCAGGGCATAAAATTACTATTTTTCCTAAAGATTTTTAAATCACCCATACTGTAGGGTATACTCATGTTCATATATAAATGCTATTCATTAATTCTTATGAACATTATACTTAAGACCCTCTAAGCTAGACTAAAGGAAAGAAGAAAAAAGGAAAGTCTATCTTTATGGCATTTAAGCCATTCAGTAGATGTAAAGAAAGGGTGGGAAATTGTTAAGTGCCCCTGGTTGTTTACAAGGGTTTTCTCTGTCTGTTTTAGTATAGTTTATAAGTTTATAAGTTGGCTTATTGTTTTGATTATTAAACCAAACAATATATAAGACAGAATCTAGCATAGAACCATAAGAGCTGTTCATAGTGGATGCTTACTAAGTATTTGTTGAATTAGAATGTACATCTTATTAATGCCACAAGTATTCTGTTTTTCTTTTTTGTTGTTTTTTTTTTTAAGAACTGTGAAAAACAATGGCCACCTATCTTTCCAATTTGGCATTTTGTATGAAGTCCTGTGGAATGACCGCCACTCTTATGCACCTGGGCATTGGCCTAATGGAGTGGGACTTTACAAAGATACTAAACCTGTAGTCATCCATAATTTAAATGATGCAATTATACTATGCTTAATGTACTAGAAAAAACTTAAATGCAACAAAACTCACTTAAAAATTGGGATATTTCTTAAACTCAACACATATTATTTCCTAAAAAAATTCTTAAACCTTAGGAAAAAAGATTATGAAAACAATTAAGATTTTGGAGTCTTTTTGTATTTTTAAATCATGTGTTTCCATTTTAGATTTCTTGCTATAATTGATGATGGGATTAGTTTATTATAATTCCTCCTAATTCCTCTTCTCAGCACTTAATTTTTTGTTAAGGACATATGTGTGCATGGACTCATGTATTCTCACAGTAATAATTACATATATATTCTAATTTGTGATCATAATTCCCACTGTTTCTTAATTCTACTTCTCTATGAATTTAATGTCCAACTATCATTTTTCTTCTTCATCTGCATTTCCAAGTTCATTTAAAGATCTCTAAGTTATTAAGAACTCACATAGTATTTTTGTTCCATAAAGAATTTGTGAGCATGGCTATAAGTTCTTACGTGTTTAAGCATGTATACGACCTTTATCCTGTAGTGACAACTGGATTGGGCATCATACTCACGTGTCACTCTTTTTTTCTTCCCCAGGAATTGCATAGACTCTGCCTCTGTATTCTAGCTTTGAACTTGGCATGGGAAAGTTTAAACACAGACTAACATCTTCCTCTTTTGCTATCTAATTGCCTATTGAATTTATTTTTTCACTAAATTTTAAAAGCTTACCTAGTTTTGTCCAAGTGTCAATCATGGTGAATCTATTTTTTCTTTTAAAACACATTAGTTTTTATTCAATTTGCAGATCAAATTCTTCTCACTTTTAAAGGCATTTAATTGAATTGTCTTTCTTTTACATTTATTATGTTCCTTATCAGGGACATTTATAGGGTAGAAATTTTCCTTGTCTTTAATCAGTTTCTCCATCTTGCATAATACTTACTTTCTAGAATGGGTTTAATCATTCTGCCATTTTGCTTTGTAACTATTTCAATATTTTCCTTAAGTCAATAATTCTATTCAATCATGTTTAGTCTGTTTTCCACTATGTATTATACAATTAATTTATTGTGTCTATGATGAAATCATCTTCCTTCTCACTTTGTTGTCTCAGTTCTGCAATCTCCATTTTTATTTCATTGCATTATTTTTTAATCTAGGTATTTGTTGAATTCATGTTCTTATTATTCTAAACCATAATACATTCATGGAATATTACTTCTTTTTCTGGATTGTTTTTTTCCTTTTAGAATTTTTTTATCCATTTATTCCTCTGATTATCTTCCTATTATCCATTTTTTCTGCTAAATACTTATAAAGTTGCTATCAGGCTACTTTTAATTTTTCTTTCGTTTATTGCAGTTTCTACTTTCCAGTGGATTTATTTGATTTTATGTAGTGTAGTTGGACTTTCTTGGTCTTCCTTTACTCCCACCTTATTTAAGACATGTTGTCTTCCCCTCTAATATACAGCCTGAGGGTTGGGTTTAGGTTTGATTCATTTTTTTATGTTCTGAAGACATGGAGATAAGAAAGGAAGATCAACTAGAACTAGTTTCCTTTAATGAAAAGTTATCAACTTTCTACATAGCAGTAGCAATGGTGGAAGTATTTTCCCTGATTGATCGCTAGTTTAAGATTCAGATTATCCTACCAATTGACCATGGAATTTCTGAGTCCACTTTGATTATGTGTCTTTATCCAGTAGACATTGCTACTTTTTTCTGCCATTTCTCGTACTATAATAGGAAAAACACATGAATATTGCCTAATAGACTTTTTGTGTCAAATATTGGGGCAACGATTATTTTTAACATTTGTCTGGCTCACTAGTTAATCCTGTTTCAAGTGAAGCTTAGGAACAATGCCGAATCTCTTCAGAATCTTCTCCTTTCCTTGCCAAAACCTTTTAATACTTACAGTATTGGACTGTGATCACAGTTGAATTTCTGCTTCTTTTTTCTTTCTTAAAAATGTACTTCTACTTTCATTTATTTTATTAGGTAATTTGGCATGGGGGGGTGTCTCTCATCTGAACTCTATCTGCCATATTATCTACAAGCCCTCATCAATTAGGTTTTAATTTCTCAAGTGATAAATCTTTGTCATCACACTTCCAGAGATACAGGATTTCACCAATTAATAATAGAACTTATTTGTAACAAAACTATGCACCTATGCAAGTGGAGAAAAAACTATAAAAATGAATTCTGTGACTATTGGTTGTTATAATTCCCAACACAGGACTTTGGAACTCTAAGATGATTCTATTCATTGTTATAACAACAAAAACACTGGTGATGTAAGAGTAAGAACATCAAAGGGCTCCAAAGGAACTGTCAGTGGGCATTGCCTTTTCTGCAAAAAAGAAAGCAGATGCACCATAACTATGTCTTGCTCAAGGTCAAATAGCTATAGAAGCCTCATATGAGTGTCTGTTAGCATTAGGACTGTGTCTTTTAAATGTTTCTTAGGCAAGAAATATTAAGCTACAGTCACTACCCTCACTTCCTGACTGTGTAGACCCTGAGGCGGGACCATGTGGCGAGGCATTGCAAAGGCCCACCGTGGACCCAGGCTGTGAATTTCCAACATTGAGTAATCAGTCTCCCATGGATGATCAAACGCTGGTGTGCACAGAAGTGGGGGGATTATTTCCCACTTCTGTTGGTTAATACATTCCCTTCTTTCACTGTGGAATTACACAGGCTTAGAAACTGCCAAGTTTGTGTCTCTTAAAAAATTTAGCACATACTTTCAGTCGTAAAAGCAGAAACCCAGCTGATTTCTGCCCTAGCGAATTGTAAGAGTGGATTGAAAATACCTGAAGAAATAGCTGTAAATGTTCAGCTTAATGCACGGAGGTGGAGGAAAGCAAGAAAGGCAGGGGGGTGTCAGGTGCCCTTCAAGGTCGGAGGAAGACAAAGGAGTCCTGTTCCTTGTTCATTCTGAGCTAGGAGGTGCAGCAAAATAGAAAGGGCGCCTCTAGACACCCCTTTCTTTCCTACTCCATCCTCTCCTCAAAGCCATGACCCCAAACCAACTGCTTATGAGAATGCTGCGCCCTCCAAGGATCCCAGTAAATATTCTTTAATCACATGGATTGTTTTTACTAACAAGAATTCACATACTCTTCCCCCAGTATCACTTCACAGGGGTCAGTAGAGTAAGCACTTAAAATAAATAAATAGTATAGTAGACATATTAATGTCCCTCCCTAGCAAGATGTTCATATCCTAATCCTTAGAACCTGTGACTATTTTACCAATATGGCCAAGGGGACTTTGCAGATATTGTTAAGAACCTTGACAGTGGGTGAGTATCCTGGATTATACAGCTTCATCCAATGCAGTTACAAGGGTCCATAGAAGGGAAAGAAGGAAGCAGGAGGATCTGTCAGACATGTGATGACAGAAGCAGAGTTTGGAGAGGTTTTGAGGTGCTACAGAGCTGGCGTTAAAACAGAGGAAGGAGCCATGAGCCAAGGGCTGTAGATTACCTCCAGAAGCTGGACAAGAGAAGAAAACAGATGCTCCTCTAAAGCCTCCAGAAGGAATGAAATTCCTTTTGTACTAATTTGTTACAACAGCAATAGGAAATTAATTTGAATGCATACATTCATGATAAATTATTGATATGCTGATTTAGAGTGATAAAGCACGGATGGGTACTGTAAGAATTCAAAGGTAAGTAGCAGATCTGGTGCCTTACAATAAAACTCTTGAGTCTGTTAGAGGCTGTAGAAATGAGACTCTCTCTCACCTATAATCACAAAAGAAATATTTCTGAAGAAATAAAGACCTTTTTTTCTCCAGGGGCTTCCACTATTTTTAGAATCTGGTAGAAACAATTTCAAGGGTTGCAGGAATTATTAATGACCATTTCCTGCTGAACTGTATTGAACCAAACCAACAGGCTTCTACTTAAACCACCACTGCTCCCGTTTCTGCATGAGCAAGTGCCCACTGAGCTCGTAAGCCTTTGACTGAAGTGTGACCCTGAAGGAAAGTTTCTGTTTATGCTTGTGTTTCCCCTGCTTGGAAAGGAAGACTGTTTCAAGTATAGAGTGATTATTATC